>JBBJLS010000041.1:32651611-32661851 GCA_037577275.1 Bryconaethiops microstoma | reverse complement strand
TTAACACTACTGTCCAGTAGTAAACAGGTTTTAAGTATAATTTTCTCAGGTGCCTAAGACTTTTGCACAGTACTGTACATCAAAAAAATGTAACCGAAACCTTCAGTACAGGTTCAATAAATAACTTTGTATAGTGGAAAAACACCCAAACATTTCAAAGCTAATGCAGTTCGTTCACCGCCTCTAGATCAATCCATTTGAACACCCCTGTTATCTACCATAGCCTCCTTGTTTTTATGATGATCACATCTTCATGCTTTCTTGCTTCAGATAACACGTTTTCAGCCACATGAAATATTACTGCAATGTGCTTCAGTCTCATGGCTCACAATAAAGTGTTATGTTTACTGACCTCCCCTTGTGTCTTTCTCACTGTTGCTGACTTTCCCTTGAGTCCTTCTCTCTAAACTGCTCTCTCTAAACTCCTCCCTACTGCTTTGTTCTAACATAAGACCTCTGAACAATATCACTGATCTGTGCTTTTAATCCCACTATCAGCCCTTTTCTGAATTTCCTCTCTTGCACACATGCATAGTGTATAACCTTCACTGTAAGGCTGGTGCCACTGGAGTATGTGTGATATACCTTTTATTGTGCTAAAATCCAATGTGGTGCAGCCAGAAATGAATGTAACTAACAATGGAAACTTGCACCCACCAGTTTGGTATCTGGTGACCATTCAGGCATGCAGCTTGCATGATGCTAAACCATTGTATTACATTTTTGAAAAAGCGCTTATGTTACATTTGTTTGAAAAGACTTGTCAGGAGTAAAATGGAACGAAATTAGAAATAATAATATCAACCACTGTGCCATCCTGGTATCATGTAGCTCCTTTTAATTTGTGCATGTTCTCAGTGTGGACCACTGTTCATCGTCAGTATCACCATCTTAAATTGGACATAATTGGACACAACCCCTCTAACGTTCCATTCTTCCTGCTGTTTGTTAACCTCTGTCCATCCCCACACCCTCCCCAGCCTGTCTTGCCCCATCTCTGCAGATGGCTGCCTCTAACTGTCACGTTGTCTGTGTCACATGTCCACTCACATCCAGCTATCCAGCATCCTCGGCTCCATCGCCATTCGCCTTAACATGTCCTCACACCCATGTGACATCTCACCGTCCCTTTTTGTGACATCATACCCTGTTTTGGGAAAATGCGACCAGGCTAGGGTGGATAAGGTACAGTAAAAAGTTAAAGGATATGTCATTATTCTCTTAAATCCAATGACATAGCAACAAATCTCTAAAGGAATCATTTCCTCCTCTGTTTCAGTAATGGGCTTAACATGGTCTCAACCGCTTGGCCTCACCTTGGTCCCTTCTGGGAAATTCCCTGGGACATCTTAATGTCCGTTCCATAACTGTAATAGGTCAAGAAAAGTTTGGAGGGGTGCGGAATTAAGTTAACCAAAATGTGCATGTCTGTACCCTGACGTGTCCAGAAATCATTGCAATTTCATGTAGTTTACTTTTCAAACCCTCCAAAACGTGACAGACCATGCTGTTTTTTAAACCAAAGCTACAAAGTCTTAATATTTCAGAACTGTAATGATTGCTTTGGTGAAACTGGTCTTAATTAAGGAGGCTGTTGTCTACTGCACTGCTGTACAACTTTGTAACTTTACACTGCTAGCTAGCAAGGCTACTCAGCAGTTACAAAAACAAAGAGCAGTGCACCATGATCTAACACCTAAACTTTAAACCAGACAAGTAATTATTCACATTATTTTTGTACTGCAGAATTTCTGATTGGCTCGATACAGCTAGCCTGGCTAAGGACAAATGGTGGTGGCCTAGTGGTAGGATACTTGCCTCTGGACCTATCTCCAGCACACCACCACTGGGTTCCTGAGCAAGTTGCTCCAGGGAGATTGTCCCCTGTAGTTAGGGAATGGAAGTCGCTTTGGATAAAAGCGTTTGCTAAGTGCCGTAAATGTAAATGTAAATGCATTCCTATTAAAATATCCAATCCTAATCACCCTAATCTCTCCCTGTGCTGCAAGTAGCCACTTGTGTAACATAAAATCTTATCCGTGTATGAGTTGAGGCAAAGTTGGCATGGTCATGTTAAAAACTACTGAAATGGAGGACTCCTTCCATGATTGAACAGAACTACAGTAAATCTAGTTTTTCTCATTGAAATTCAGTCATTAGGGGTTGTTGTATATTGTTTGAACATTTCATTGGTCATGATTTCAAAAGTGATTTCTTCACTCTGGTCAATATCGGATGTTACTGCTCATTAATTATCTTTAACACTGGTCAGATTCCTAGTCAGGGATTAAAACTGATCCTGGATTACCTTCTTTTACATTCAAGATGTTGTGTATTCCACAACTAGGTCCAGAAACCAACCGTAATCTATCTAAAACCTCACACACATCCAAAAACACTTGTATATAAAATCCATTCAAAACAATCATTTCAACTTTGTCAGTGTGTAGTATTCTGTAAGTTATTGCATCGTAGCAGATAAACTGTGTGTGTTCTTTCTCTAAAGTGTGTCTTAATTGATATTCAGTGATCCAGTAATAAAGTGGTGATTATAGAGACATGGAAATGTAGTGGTATTGACATTAAAAGGTGGTATTATTTCGAATTGCTCTCAGTTTTGGTTGCTAATGCAGTATTGTGCTATTGTTTTCTAGGGACACAGCCGGTCAGGAGAGGTTTAACAGCATCACCTCAGCCTATTACCGAGGTGCTAAGGGCATCGTAATAGTGTATGATATCACCAAGCAGGAGACTTTCGATGACCTGCCCAAATGGATGAAAATGATCGACAAGGTACCACAGAAGTAATGCTGATGGCATGATGAGCAATAGAAACAGTCCATAAGCAGCTGCTAATGGTTGATCATGTTATACTGGCCATCTCCTTGCTTCCTTGTTTATGACCAGTAAGAGTATGAGGCTGTAAACAATAATTATTTTATCAATAGTGATGTAAGTTTTCACTTGTTTCTTTAGCTGTGTGGTAAGAGCCTGAATGGTGCTGAGGAGCTTTTTGAGGTTTACAAAGCGTTTAGATCCTTAAACACAATGTTAGATAGACAATGTCAGAGTTAACCTTATTAAACACAAAATACGTTTTAAAACGTTTCGATTTATTTAAGAAGGAAAGCACTTAAGGAGCACGTGTAAGAAAATTGCCTCCCTTAAAATCAATAGGTTTCATGACCTGTATCGGATCGCAGCCAACTTCTTCTAGAATTTGTTAACAGCGTTTCACATTGATGTGGAGGAATTTGAACCCGTTCTCCATTACAGAACTCCTTTAATTTAGATGTGCTGGTAGTTTTTTATTTGCCATTAGCTGCTCATTTGTGGCCCTGCCGAAGGATCTCTATTGGAGTCAGGACTTTCACGAGGCCACTCCAGGACAGCAATTTTGTTCATTTTCTTCCACAGTTCAAAGATGGCTTTGTTTTTCTGATTTGGATTATGGCTGCATAACCCAATTATGTTTTAGCTTCAGGTCATAGACAGATGAACAAACGTGCTCCTTAAGGATTCTCTGGAACAGAACAGAATTCACGGTTCCTTCATTAATAGCAAGTTGTCCAGCTCCCACGACAGCGCAACATCCCCACATTCTCACTGCCATGCTTAAATGTTGGTATGATGCTCCTGTCTGTAGCATCATACCAACATTGTCAAATCATGTCTACAAAGGGCTTATTTGTTCCAAGTAAGCAGGACCACACTTGATGACATGAGCCAGGTGGAATCAGATGTGCTGCTGATTGTTTGGAATACAAATCAGCCACACTGGCCCTTTGTTCAAACATCTGGTACCTTTAATGGCTTCTCGGAAGATTCACCATTGGCAGGTCTCTCACTCCTGGGAGGAATCTGCAGTATTTCTTGGTTTCCCCGTTTGTAGATAACGACTCTCACTCTGGTTCCGGGGTGCACTAAAAACTTACAAATGTTTTTGAATCCTTTTCCAGACTCTATATACCTCAGTAATACTCAACTTTACAACACTTATAATAATGAGTGTGGTTTACATTCAGCCGGTCTTGCTGCATCTAACCTGGCTGCGTTTAGTTAGCTGAATATTCTTAATATTTATTTTTCTGTTAAGGGACTGTTGCTTTTGTGATTTGCATGTTGGATGTTTTTGCATGTTATACTTCTTAAAGAAAATGAATAATGCTTTGGTGTGTTTTCTGTTTGAAAAGTTTCCTAATACTGCATTTTGTCTAAAAATCTAAAGGTATTGGCAGTAATAGAGATGATCAGAAAGAGACAAATACTCTTGCATGGCACTGTGATTTACCTTGAGCTTATTCTACAGTACGCATCAGAGGATGCTGAGCTTTTATTAGTCGGGAACAAGCTAGACTGTGAGGCTGACCGCATTATCACACGACAACAGGCCGAGAGGGTAAGTGTCTCTTATACACACACACACACACACACACACACACACACAGGTAAATGCAAGTCATTTAACAAATTTCAGGAAAGGAATGTCTAACTGTCTTGTCCGTCTTTGAGAAAGTATGTGAAAAACTGTTTGTGCCTAGTAGATGCAAAAGACAAAGATAGTCATTTCTGAGATTTTCAGAAGTGGGCATGGCTGTACATGTTAGTCATTACTTTTGATGCAGGCCATAGAATTATTATTACCCAAACAGAAGATGTATAGATATAGTTAGTCCATTTTATGGCTTGTTGAAAATCCAGGGGAAAAAAAACTTAATACATGCTACCAGAAACCTTTACATTCATTCAAATCATGTTTGTTCAATTAGATTAATTTAATTCATGTAACTTTCTTTCCTGGAGAAGCTGAATGTAAATACAAAAAGCAGTTGTTCAGTTAAGAAGCACTCCTGCAGACAAGTGCACCACTTCTCTCTCTTCATTGGCAGTTTGCCTCACGGATATCGGGGATGCGTTTCTGCGAGGCCAGTGCTAAGGATAATTTCAACGTGGACGAGATCTTCCTCAAACTAGTGGATGACATTTTGAGTAAGGTTAGTGCCGTTTTGTTTGAACTATTAACTGTTGTAATAATCTATCTACAGTTCTAAGACTAAATGCAACCACTACTTACTTAAGATGACATATTACTCACTCATGTCAGTTCTTGGTGAGTGCTTTGGAATTTATGGTGTATTCATTATGTAACCATAATTCTGATCAGTGTTATTGTTCTGCTCAAGCCTCATGTATTCTCATGAAACCTGAGAGGATGCTAGTTAGCTGGCAGTCTGCATCAGTAGGAAATTTATGTTGACTGCACCTGCAGTCTACTCAAATCATGTAGGAAGAGTCTGACAAAATGTACCAGATCTCTATGGAGCCGGAAATGCACGCTTGGAACTGTGTGTTCCAAAGCCCAGGTGGCCTAGTGGTTAGGGCGTTGGCCCTGCAATCAGGAGGCTGTGGGTTCAAATCCCAACTGCTAGTGTCACTACTGATGTACCCTTGAGCAAGGTACCATCCCCACACGCTGCTCCCCGGGCGCCCCTCATTGGCAACAGCCCTCTGCTTCACTTGGTGAATGGGTTAAATGCAGAGAAAGAATTTCTTATTGTTTGCTGTGCTGTGGTGTGACTATAATGGTTAATAAATTAAATTAAATTAAAATTAAATTAAATTACTGATGACAAGATTTAGCCTGATAAACAAATATTCAGAAGTATATCGTTTCCTAAAGGTGGAAAAAGTGTAATTTTTTTTTTTTGAAGGACTAAAGATTTTTCAAACGTTTTAATTACAGATATTATCAAGTATTTGTTGCAGCCCTAATTATTACATTCAATGTATTTCGTTTCTGCAGATGCCTCTTGAAGTGCCGAGCAGAGAGCTCTCCAACAGTGTCCTCTCTCTCCAGCCGGAGCCGGAGGTGCCCCCAGAGCTGCCCCCTCCTCGTATGCGCTGCTGTTGATAACCCTCCTTCTCTTTTTCGGATCACCAGAAACCCCACTGTCTCCTGCATTCTGCATTCTGCCTATACGTCTTCTGATCACCAGAGGGTGAAATACAACTGCAGTGATGACCTCCCACCACCAGGGGCCTGCGGACTCCAGCTCATGCGGAGCGTGTGGGTGAATTGTCAGTCATGCAGTGCCCAGAGTGAGAGAAGACTCTGGAAAACACCTAAATTCTTCTTATAGGAATCCACCACTGTTAGGCATGTAGTCCGTAGAATGTAACCTTTAGGTTGCACGTTCATATGTACACTCCTAAGCACATAAAACTACAACAGGCTTGTCAACATATTCTGTTCCACCTCTGTGCATTTAGATGTGGAAGACATCACGACATACGTACACTCTTTACTTTACTACCCCACCTGCTCTACCTCATATCCAGGGTGCCCAAGCTAGGGGTGTCCTACAGGTGCCTTTTAGGTAAACACCCCCCCTTTTTTCGATGCTGCGCACACAGGGAAGACATGGGGTAGTAGTAGAAGTCTTTTCTCACATTAATGCTTCATTAGTATTCACACACCGTTACAACTATTTCTACAGGCAACTTTTCCACAGTGTCTTCAGATCTCTGTAGCATTAGGAGTGTTGACGAGGGCTCCTTCACTTTTCTCAAATATCGATTACACTCTCATGAAGTGTGTAGTCGGGCTGCACAGTATGCACATAATATCATATGGCAATTAAATTGCTACGTACTGTGATAACGGTCCGTATTCATAATTTAGAAAATTGTAATGCTTGACAGAACATATTAGAAAACTGATATATTGGCCTGCTTTTTTTTTTTGTTGTTGTCAAAACTATTAAAAATTGTAGGCTTGTGTAAAAGCCTTGATTCATCCAGACAACCTGAGGAACTCATCTAGAACATCTGAGATTTGACAGGATGCCCACAGCACAAAATAAACCATTTTGTAATTAGTTTGAGGGCTTTTATTGCACATTGCATCCTTCTCCAGTATCAGTATTACACATTTTCCAGTGTGATTATGAAAGGAAATCTAATTTGCATAATTTTCCACTCACGTCAGATGTAGTCAGTAGCTAAGACACAAGTGGAGTCCAGATTTTGAACTGCAAAGACTTTCTGTGTTAAAAAATATTTGTAAATACATCCCCAGAACTAATCTGAGCTCACTCGAACCTCATCCAAATATTCATTAGGGTGGCAGAGACTTTTTTGATGTGGTTTAGGACACAGTATGACTTACTATAAAATTAATCACAGGATAGTCGATTGCTGTCATCTAGAGTCCTAATTCAGAATAATTATTAGTGTGAATGACCATCAGAAACATCTCTCAAACCCCAGTATTGTCTGAAACAGTAGTTTTCTTTTGTCCCTCGTCATGTTATGTCCATGTCCAGGTTCCCCATAGCAGGGACTCCCCTTATCACACAGTGCCACCATAACTGGAGGGTAAAGCCTAACAAGTGCTTTCAAAGTCATTTGAAGGGCTTTTTTTTGAAGGATAAATCTAACTGCCAGGAACTCCATCCCACTCACTTCGAGAAAGCAAGGCCAGTTGTGCCTTCTTTGACTCTCAGCCACAGATGACTGACGCACAACTGGGGGTCATGCAGCTGGATGCTTGTTTTAATAGGCTGAGGTTATGTTTTGGGGATGTATCTACAGAGACAGTTTTGACTATTTACTTCAAGGTTAACCTCATTACTTTGTCTGTGCTGCCGTGTAGTCCACTACCAGTGGTATGTTTGACTTTTGCTGCAAGTGGAGCAGCAGAAGGACACTTAAAGAGGATTCCATGCAGAAAGGAGTTGTTCTGTGCTTCGGAACTGGAATCTGAAGGGCTACTTCATTGAAAGAGCGAGCTGAATAAATGGAGAGGTGTTTTACAGTGGCAGTTTCAGGAAATACGGGACTCTCCACTTCAGCAGCAAGAACCTGGAGCTCTCTGCTTTTGTCAGAGCTGAAACATGCACCCGTGTTATTAGAGTAAATATTAGCATTAATAGTAGTTTAGCTATGCTATAATAATCCTTTGTAAAGGACAGTTGAATGATCAAGTATGTGTCGCACCTTTGTCTCTGGAGCTTATTACAGTCGTCAGTTTTGCAGAGAATCTGAGCAAGCCAGTTTCTCCTCTGCAGTCTCTTGAGACAGTGCTTTAAAGAAACATTCCTGTGTTTTTCCATCTTATCTCAATCTACTGCATCTCTATCATATTCTATCATATATCAAGTTCCACGGGCCTTTAAATACTAAAGAACAGAAAATCCTCTGATTCAAACGCACATAATTGAAGGATTAATGGCAAGTTATCGTGTGTTACAGTTGCTGCAGACTGAGATTTGGTTGAATAACACTGGAATATTTCTTTAATGTTGGTTCACAAAGTGTCACATTAACTCATGGAGTGTCTTCAAGCATTCAGTTCTGTCACCAGAACCCAGCTGTCAGTATTACTTTATTTAAGCGTCTACCCGTAATTGATATTGTTCCTTCTTTATCGCTCATTAGCTTAACGCACAAGAGCGAGTGAAGTGGGGAAGAACATGTTGCATTTTTATAGCGGTGTGTTGTTTTGTTATTAATATTCTGCTTGGAATGCTCAAATCAACATACGTAAAGGATGATGTTTTACTACACCCAATCATCTTGGTCCTGGCAGGTCAGGTCAGGTCAGGGAATGGGTTTGAAGGAATGGAAAAATTCATGCAACCATGCACACGTCCAAAACTACTTTTTGGAATAGTTTCTAGTTTTTGCACCATCAGGCTCTAAATATTACATTTTGAATGTAACATCTAACAGCATTAACTGAATTCTGAAATGGGTGAATTATTTACAACGTTTGATTAAAACGTCATTGCCTGCATTAATTCAGCATTTATATTGGATTGAACTTTTAGCTCAGTTTAGTCATTCTATCAGCTAGGAAACGTATTAGATGTGATTTAGAACCTGTGGCAACATCAGAATTGATAAATGATGAATGCATTTATAAAGATATGAGTTGTTAGAAGAACAGTTCTAAAATTCTGCTTGGTTGCATGAATAGTCGTGTCAGTTGACAGATATCTGCATCAGCCGGCATAGTGTTGAGAGAATTGTACCCATCCAGACAGACCGAGGCTGTTTATACTTCCCTGGGCTTCCAGTCAGGGATGGCTGTGGCATCACCGAGGATTCAACTTGCAATTTACTGATTGCTTGTTTTGTTTTTGTTGGTTTTCCCCATAGTTTGCCATCATGTAACCTCATATAACCTGACAGGCCCAAGATGCATTTGCGTGAAACACACCAGGTGTGAATGTGTACAAGATCGACCCGTAACACGCCAGTTTGTTTCTCTCTCTGTCTGTTTCGGTGGTGAACACCTGCTCCTTGTGTGGCGGTACATGCTTTGTTTGCTCCGTGAGTTTCTGCTCTACGCCTGTTAGAGGACCACACACACACGTGGGTCTTCGTTTTTAATATATGGTTTCTGACCATGACTCTGTAAAGAATCATGAGTTGACAGTATTTTGCTCCTTTCCTGACATTGTTAGGGAACTTATACTAACCTTTTAATATTGTTTGCCAGCTTGTGCCACTTTATGAAACTGTTGGAATTATAGACAAAGGGCCTTCCTTTATCACAAAGTGCTTTTTACTTTACCTACACTGAGCACATTTCTGTTTTTCCGTCTTTGAACATGAGAACCTCGAAACCTCGTGAGTCAGATTTGCTAAGCTATTTATAGGGTCGCGTTTCTGTCTGGTTTGTAAAGGGAAAGGAAAACTTTGAAGTTGAACTCCCATTTTTAGACTTTCTATTATTTGTTTCTCATATCTGGGCTTATTACACAGTCTATAGCTCAGCTGTGGTTTAGAGTTTGATGCGTATGCAGCAAGTTGATACTCAAAAGGGCCATTTTTCTTAAACTGCAGCTGTAGTTTGATGTAGAGCTGCAGTTTAAACCGAACCCAGTTGCTGGACCATTACACATCTGTCCTCATTTCTGAGATCGAATTGAAATGTGTATTAAATATGCAGCGGACTGATGATGAGGAAAGATGATTGTAACTCAAGCAGATCTTCAGCTCAGATTTTTAATAGTCCATATTTAGGTCTGTCTACTTTCCATCAGCAAGTTTTTAATTAAAGGCGAAGGTGTTTAATAACACAGGTCAACAGGTCAGAATCATCAGAGATAAATTTATGTGGGTTTTGTAGTGTTTTTCATGCTGATTTCAAATCAGTGTTTAGTTTTTCCTGCACGTACAGTTTTTGTGATGAAGCTGGTTATATATTGCATGATAGTGGTATAATTAGCAT
>JBBJLS010000041.1:32593763-32635682 GCA_037577275.1 Bryconaethiops microstoma | reverse complement strand
ACACACACACGCACACACACACACACACACACACACACACACACACACACACACACACACACACACACACACACAGTTATAGCTCCGTACACCACCCAGCTCAGCCAAAGGCCCGTCCTGCCACCTCTCCATAAACCTTAACCTTCCCCTTATCTAATTTCCCACAATCAAACCCACACATATGTACCCACACCTGCGTCCACACCTTCCCTCCTCCATTCCTGCCCCGACACCCACTCTGCTTGCTGAAATGCTGTGTCAGGGTCGAGGCACAGGACGAAGGAAGAAAGGAGAGGAGCCACTATCACCTGCATGGTGCACAAGATGCATTTAAAAGCAAAGCTGCATTGGGGCGTAACAGACACAGCTGGGTTCCTGCAAGGCACCTGATGCAAAATGTTAATGAGGTCTAAACGTGCTGTTGAAGACGCTGAGTGGAAATGAACTAAACTCCTTCTTTTCACTTTGACATCCACTCTTTGAAAGATTTGAGTAATTTCTCTACAGTCCTGCATAAGTAAATTGTTTGAATATAAGCCCAGTCATTCGGAGTGATTTGGTGTGAAATGCTATATTCTAAAGACACTTCGGTGTCAGAACTGTTTACAGTGGTGCCGATAGGAACCAGACGTCCGAAGAGTTTAATGCTACTAAAAGGTAAATCATAAAAGGTTATTACTGTTTTATATTCTGTTAATTGCAGAATGGTTTGGTTTTAATTGTCTTCTTTGTTTTATCCATCATTTTACCAAGCTGTCTTTACTTTAAATCATGTGTGGGCAGTCACAACGTACATCTGTCTCTGGAAAGAGTGAAAATATGTACAAAATACACTCGTTATTTGAGCATACATGCAAACGACATCAAGAGTAGCTATTCTCTAAATGTTATAGCACCAAGTTAATTGGTGAGTTTAAGTGAATGTGTTTCTAGTTTTGTAATTGATCAGTTTCTGTCTTAATCCAGCTGTTGAAATCATATGCAACTTGTTGATACAATAAAATTAAAATCTTAAACTGCGGAAAATTATCACTGTTAGTGTAAATAAATGTTATATCAACTGTGGTCAGGAGATTACTACACAGGTATTGGCACAATTAATCAATGTGACCGTTAGTCATTGTGACAGGTCTGCCTGAAATCTCAGTTAGTAGTTTTGTGAGGCCTTGGTATAAAATGTATTTTCTAGATTCTATAAATGGTCGAGAGGAGGTTTTATGTAGACATCGTGACCCCTGGTTCCCATAACCAGCACGGTAAAGAAGTCACTCACCATTTAATCTGAAAACACTCCGAATGACTTTGTTTACGACAACTGAATTATGCAGAAATAAAAAAAATAATAGATTGGAGCCCTTTAAAGACACCAGCCAAGAACTTAAGAGCTAAAAGCAACTCAGAATATTTTGTTTATTTTTAGAAAAAAACTACTTGGAAAGTATAATAATGGAACAATAACTATGTACACAGTAAATATGTTTACATGCACACTGGTCCGACTGTGTTTTACGAGGTTCTTAATCTAAAAAACTGAGAAATCTAAAAAAAATTCTGAGAAAAATGTTTAATTTGACAAATGTCTCTCCAAAAAGTGCAGGCTTTTTCACAAAAAAACAAAAAAGCTGTGATTCAGTGGATCAATCTAAGTAATTCCAATAGTCCAGCCAATATCTGCCTGAACTGCATCTTGTATTCAAGGGAGATGGTCAGACTTAGTTAGATCTATACACTTACATAGATTCATACTGAACAGATGGTGTGCTTGTGAACATAATTAAGGTTTCTTTATCAGCAATGCCTTTACAGTATGAAATGTAATGTTGAAAGCGAGCATTATGCTTCAGTTACACGTTTAATTGATTTTCAAAATGGAAAAAAGTGAACACCTCTGCATGGAACTGACTTAAATCTGACATATTTCTGCAAAATTTAACGCACATTAATTTAACACATTGGGAAAAAATCTACATAAATTGTGGCATGTGTGTAACTTTGGGCACCCTCCCGGTGTTAAGAAAGACCCATTGGCTGAAATCACAGAGTTTAAATGCTTCTTATACCCCACAAACCAAGGCCTTTCTCTCCTTGATTTACGATTTTTTTCTTTCCAGAAACTTTCTAGTTTGGAAATATTCCAAATGTGTCTTGGATGCAAAGCATTTTTAAAAACGAATCATAAATCTTCAGTATGAAGGTCATTTCAAGACCTTAATCTTTTTGTTTTTATTATGTATGTTTTGGTTCATTGTCTTGTTGTAATATCTCACCACGTTTCGTCTTCAGTTTATTTACTGACTGGGAAATTCCTTGCAGGATTTGTTTTAATTTAAAAGCATTACAACGTTTTGATTTAAAATCAAACATTTCTTTTGCCACTGACTGCTACACAATGGCAAATAAATAAATAAATAAATAAATGGAAAATAAATGGAAAATGTGAATGAAAATGTATGCCACTTACTTAACTTTGTTCCAAGCAGAGAATATTGAATTGACAAATTTTCATTCAACAAAATGTCATTTGACCAGGGGTGATGTAGCTTTCCTATAAACCTCGTAAATCATTATAAGATTCTTCAAGATGTTTTAAGCATAGATATTCTAATCACTGAGGCTCAGCTTTGAACTGCTTCCGCTTACGGTTTCCCACCTGCTGTCCGCCCTGTGCTTCTGCAGAACACACCATGTCAGCAAAATGCTTGTTTGATGTCAAACTGAAAGGTTCTGTTCTATTCCTTTGTTTTCTCATTTATAGTTTCATGTGGGAAAAAAAAAAAACATGTTTCACATTCATGTTCTGTGCTGGACGCTTCCATAAATGAGGGTTTTTGAGATGGTGTCACATTTTGGCTCATGGTTATTGCCGGAACTCATTGGTGAAGCTGGGTGGCTGTTACTATTGAACACAAAACTTAAACCAACTACCACAACAGACAGCCTCATCAGGCACAAAGCCTTGGCCTGTACTTTGTACACGACAGAGTCAGATATAACTCACTGGTAAACGATAAAGGCCTTTGATAAATGCTGAAGACTTCTGGCTGATAACTGCATCTCACCTGCACGCTGCTTCACAGCATGGCCGAGGTGCGCACACACTCACACGCACGCACACACACAAACGCACACACTGGCAAAAAACACACGCGCATGCCTTTAGCGCTTAGTGCTCACTGCATAGTTTTGGTTGTTGGTTTTTTAGACTCATGTATCCCTCATTGCATGCGCTTCATAACAAAAGTTTTGCATTCTTTTTTCCCTCCCTTGTCCCTTCCCTCCCTCTCTTTCTCTCTTTTTCCCTCTCTTCTCTTCTCTCTCTCTCTCCCTCTCTCTCTCTCTCTCTCTCTCTCTCTTTCTCTCTCCATCTGTCTCTTCCTCTCCTCCTCTCTCTTTGTGTTTCCTTCAGATGTTTCAGCCCATGATTCTGTTCATCCTCATACTCGTCCTCTTCTCATCTCTCTCTTACGTCATTATCTTTAAGTTGGTTTTCCTTTTTGCGCTTTTCTTCGTCTTGTAGCTCGCTCTGCCTATGTTTCTGTCTCTTTGTGCGTTCTGCCATGGTTTTGTTCCATTGTCATATCTTTATTTATTGTATGTGTTGATGAATTTTCCTCGTATCATTTTCTATACACATTAAGTTCCGCCTTAACTGCCCCACCCCTTTTTAAAATCCGTGTCTTCTCGTGCGTCGTTTCCGTTTTGTCGTTCACCGATCGACTCCATGCATCTCCTCCCCCCCCCCATTACCTCTCCCCCTCCCCACCCCTTCACTCCTGACCCCATCCACCCCTCTCCTCCCCCCTGTCCCCCACCCCCGTCCCCACCCCACTCACAGTCCGGGCGGAGGCAGGAGCTGGAGTGGTCCATAGGCCGGCAGGCTGGCCCGGAGGCCCCAGGGCCCACCGCACCCAGGGGAGCCCCCGCTCTCAGTAGATACACCAGGTCCCACAGTGTCAGACCCGAGGTCAGTGCCTCGTCCATCTCCCTCCCAGCCTTCAGGTGGCTCTGATGACTTTTAATCATGTGCTTGACTTCTGTAGTGTTTCTCTGAATTCCACTCTGAGGTTCTGTAGGGCCATTAAAGCTTTAAGATGCTAAATTACCAGCAACGAAAAGCAGAGAGGCCTTCTGAGAGCAAGAGGACTTAAAATGCTTCAAAAATGATATTGTTTTATGCTTTGAGTGCCAAATGAGTATGCTGAGTGGTATGTTCATTAAAAGTAACTCTACCCTGTAGCACTGCAGGAATCTCTTAGGCCTCTTTATCGGAAGAAAGCGAAGCTTGCAAAGAATACACAATAGTTTCAGATGGTTGAATTGACAGTATTATCTTAGAAATAACTGATCTTGTTTAATATAATCTGCAGTTAATACTTTAGAGAAAAATGCTGGAAAAAAGGTCCCGAAAGGAAGTTGTTGGGCATAATTATGCACGTATTAAAAGTTCCCTCTAATAGCTGGAAAGTAATTTAGCAGTTTAGGCATTTAGTAGTTTAACATATTAGGGAAGATAATGCAGAGTTGTTTCTGCATTTAAAAAGCACTATATTATAGCCACAGAAACACCAGACGCTACGCAGTACTGGCGGTCACACAGTCTCACATCATCGTTCGTGGTGCACTTTCTGTTTGTAAAGGTCACTCCATTCACAGCCACTGTTAATTTAAGGTCGCTTTGATTTCTCATTACTTGTGCTCATTTGCCACTCATTCACCACAGGCACTTTGTGCTAGCTTGTACTATGTTTTGTATGTACCTATTGTGATCGGTGGGGTCTGGAACGGCTCTTGTTGTGTCAGTAAGTGAAAGTGAATTCGGTTTACATGAATACGGTAGGTTAAACCTCTGTTTCAGCGATCTCATAAAAATGTTATAAAAATCATATATTAGCACTCGTAAGAACAAGGCTTTACAGGCAACAAAAATATGTGTAGGCGGCTTTTTAATAAATTTGAAGCACGTCACATCTTGCATTTCTGGTTAACCCATTTGATTGCTACGAACGTAATCAAAAAGCAAATTGAGAATATTCAAAACCGAGATGAGCAGTAACATTTCAAATCTGAGATGAAAAAATAGCTACTGTTTCACTTTAAGATTGTGATCATTTTTGAGTGGAATTTTGTGCAGCTCGGCATGTTTGAAAACAAATAAAACTAACTTTGAATGAGTGACTTACTAGAGCAAAGTCATCCCTCAGTATTGAGTCGTCAGCTATGGATGATTTGTGGTCCTTCTTTCATCAAAACAATGAAAAGAAACACATTTTACAGTGCTGTGCGTCATCCGTGCGCCCCCTTATTTAACAAAGGACATGAGGACGTAAGTACAGTCTATCTGCTTCACGTTGACTTGTCCACACTGTTGTATTTGGCTGAAGCTAGCAAACACCATTTTATGAATTTTGTGAATTAGCTTCCTATTAACTTCATAGGCAGTTTGGTAGATAGCAAGCATTTTAGCCTAATTAAAGTCTTATAAAACAGCTAAGACACTTAGGATAGAGATAAACGACAGTTTATATGCATTCCTGTCCCTTAACACAGGTGTTTACTTACCTCTGCTATCAGTGTGAAAGTTTTATAGCTGTGAAAACTGCTAGCTGTCACTGGTGCCAAAAATATTCATCAAATATATTAAACACATCAAATCGTCCGCTGCCTTCTCGAATGAATGAAAACAGTATAAATGACAATAATTACAAACTTTTATGTTAAAAAAACAAGAACAACATAACATGCTACGTGAAATAACATGCACGACACCTCAGTATGGAACAAAATAAATGTATCTGAAGGACTGAGAGTGTCTTAGTGTAGGTTTGTCAAACAGATGCTGTCTCTGAGCCCAGTTACATCTGGTCACATTATGCATCTTAATGCAGCATCACTGCTCTTTCAGTTCACTTACTAACTGAGTTTAATTTGAATTCTGTACAGGGGGTCCTCGAGTTACGACACGGTTCTGTTCCTACGACGGTGATGTAACCCAAATTTTGGTATTAGTCGAAACACACCTAAGTCACTTACCTATCCTAACACAGTAAAATCATAATCTAGAACACAAAAACACAACCAAGCCATAGAAAAAGGAAAAGGACATAAATATACTGCACTTGTACACTGTACTGTACTGGGGAATGCCAGCTTCCTCACACATACAGCGCGTTACTGCGTATGTATATAAGTACGTAGTCTATAAGTACGACGCTAACGGTATAAGCTGAAACACGTCTCAATTTTTTTATGTTTTTATGGAAGTGACCATCATAAACTTAAAACGTCGTATGTCGAGACTGTTGTAATCCGATGACCCCCCGTACATTACTTCGCAAGAGCCTGTTGGCTCAAATCAAGCCCCGGTTAAGTTAAACCCTATCTCGCCTCGTTTCTTTTCACCGTCTCGCTACAATATGCTGTGTTTTAATGCATGTGGTTCGTGATGGCAATGACACAGGAGAATAACTATTGAGAACAGTCATATTCTTGTAAACCGTGACTGTGTCGTGCAAAATTATACTTTTGTTTAGAATAGAACAAAAAAAGAGGGGCAGTGCAGGCAATTACGTGTGATTAAGAGCTGACTTGCATATTACTCACCACGTAGTAATCGGATTGCAACGTGGATGACTGGAAACGCATTTGACTACCAAGTGTGAATGCATGTGGCTAAAATCTGAACAGGGTATATGAACTGACCACTTGTAAATAGGGTCGAAGTGCCACGACAAGATTAACAAAAGTCGTGCTCAATCATTGCAGTTCATGCTCGGCTGTTTGCCGCAGCCTTGCAGTGCTTCTCCAAAACTCACAATAAAAAAATGTATCTCTGAAATCCTCCCTGGGCATTTCATCAAGCAGAAAAAAAGAATGAAATCTGCTTCTATGGAATGCGAAATCAAAGCTCGTTTCACGGCTGTAGGATTCGACTGGCATGTCGAATTATCTCCTCTGCATTTCTGTCTGTTTGCGTCTGACATTGATGTTAGTAGGACACCAGCTCCCCACAGAGAACCTGGTAAGAACCAGGCCACTGGCTGCTCACGCCTTAGCTAAATTCATTTTAAAAGGGGAAGAATGATGATGTGAAGATTGAGATATTCAAAATATGCTATTACATTTTACATAACAACAAATAATGGAATAAAATGGATCTGTGATGACAAGGTAACACATCCCATTACATCCATCGTCCTCAACAGCTCCAGGACAGCAGTCACCCTGTTAGCAGTCACCCTGTTAGAATTTAAAGATTTTTTCCCTGATCCAAAAGTCAATAGGACTTTTGTATACCAAATCCAGTGCTTCTTCAGTTTTTGCACTGGATTTATGAGGCTTAAGTAGCTAAAAAGTAAAGAAAGTCTTCATTTGTGTTGCACTCTTTTCTGCTTTATTTATGGTGTTGTGCTCTGAATAAACTTATAATAAGCTTAATATAATGCTAGTTAGTAATGTAATTAATATGTGGTAATATTTTATCTTCTGCTCTAACAAATTAGTTATCCCTCATGAATGAACACTGAATGAAAGCAAGGTTACTGTAAAATAACAAATGTACATATTAGGGCTGCATACATTAATGCGTTATTATCGCGTTATTATTGTATTATTATCGCATTATCTTTGTGTTATTATTGCTTTAACGCATTATTTACATAATGCCAACATTTATTTTGTCATGCATTAACATAGGGTTTTTTTTTATCCTTTTAGTTTGAAAGTTCGTTGCTTATTTGTGCTCGTGGGTGCACCAAGCACACAGCGCTATACGTCTCAGCTGGTTTTTGCGGGGGTCAGGCGTCCCATTACTTTTGTCAATATTAAATGGACAAAAGTATTGGGACGCCTGACCATTACACCAACAGGGACTTTAATGACACTGCATTCAGACACATAGACTTTCATATGGAGTTCGTCCCCCTTCCCAGCTGCTTTATTGGTTCCGCCCCCCATGCTCTGGACTCTGAGGGGAACTTGTTTTTCTATAACGAACTAGATAAAACAAGAATGCCCTGCAGTGGCAAATAGCGTTGTTTTTATATTTGATTTGATTACATTAATGTCTAAGTTGAGATTTTTAAGAAATATTTGAACTGCAGCTGTGTAACTGTATTAAAGGGAACACTGCTGTTAAAAAGCACCTTATTTGTTTAAAGTGTCTGCAAAACAAATGTTATTGCACTTTTTTCATATAGCAGTACTTTTCAAATAAAAATTCACTACTTTGGAATTGTTCGATTAATTTTGCGTATATCAGTGTGATAATTGCGATTAATCGCAGAAAAACCTGCGATTAATCACGATTAGTATATATGTATATCATCGATCCAATGTGTCAGAAAATGTATGACAAATTCTTGTGACACACCATCGCAAACAGCCGCAAAGCAGTGCTAGATAAAAGGAATAGATAAACAAACTAAAGGGCTGGTAAAGACCTTGCCTACAAGAAGAGGATGAGGATTAGGTAAAAAAACGAAGTATGGTGGCTTTAGCATAGTCTCATATGTGTGTTTTGTGCTGTGGTGGGTTCAGCTCCGGGACCCAAGTCTGCCAGACGTGGGGACCCCTGCCAGGGAGGTGCAGTTCTGTCTGGACCCAGAGAGGAGGCTGAGGACAGGACAGGAGGAAAGAGAAAACCTGCAAGCCTCCATTACTCAGGTAGGACAACGTGTCTGCATGACTGCACATTCCACAGCCTCTACAAGGTCATCCGCAGCCTGTCAACTGGTAATTACAGCAGAACGACGTTCAGCTGGAGGGATGCTTTTTTTCTGCAGATTCCATTTTAGATAAATTAAATATGGAAGTAGATGTGGATGTGATTAAAATCATTTCAGGCTGACCTCAAGCATCAGTTTTAATAGCAACAAACTGTGTATATCTAAGCATGTGCTGTGTATTAAACCCAACAGTAACCTGCAATTTATGAAACGAACTCAAGTACATATCAAGGGTGAATATATGCCTTTAATATTCCAAGCATGTTCAAGAGCGTTAACATGTTGGAATCTAAAAGAACAATCCAAGATTGAAATCTTGCATTTGTAAGAAGTTGTCTATGAACTCAAAAGCTGGCATTTGTTTCGAGACATTCTACAAATGTTCAGGTTCGTTTAAATGATGAAAATTATTCTTGTTTTAACATCCAGGTTTTGCCCTAGATATGGTCCTTACAGCATCTAAGTCGCTCACTAAATATTGCATTAGTCTTTTTGCCCTCTTTTTTACGGCATGATAAATAAATAATGAGATTTTATATCGTCCCTCTTAGAAAGAGAGAGAGTGCTGGACCTTTCGTCCATATTCACCATATCCGCTGATCTGAGGCAGGGGTGCAATGGCAGGTTGCCTCAGATCCATAACAACAAGGTCACAGGTTCACATTTTTCATTGTACAGCACAAAAGATAAGATTAAATGTCAATGCCTGACATGGCCAGGCTCTGTCGCTGCATTTTGCCCTTGGACATTTCAGTGCAGGTCCAGAAACTGGTGAGAAGATAATATGACTTGGCTCGTCCTTTTGGGTCATTGTGCAAAGAACAGGTAGAATCATGATGAATTGGACCTGCCGGACACCGAAGCATTTGTTATTTATGTTCACTCTTGGAAAATGTTTCTCCACACACAAAATCACTCGCACAAGATTGATCAGATCAGCATACAAGGAAAGATTCCATCAAAACCTGATATTAATATTTTTTTTGGACACACTGATCACAAATCCTCCTTGTGATGGAGGAGATCTAGCTAGCTTGACTGGGAAGCCAAAAGATAAAAAGCTTTTTGACAATATCAGTTGTTACCGTCTTGATTCCACACTGTAATTATGTTACAGACTGGTTTGGCTAAAAACCTGCTAAAAGAAAAATCGTCTTTATAAAACAGTGATCTTGTAAAACAGTGTAACAAAGCTACAAACTATACATTCAGATGCTTGACTTCCATCACTGACAGCAGTTTCTACAAAAGACGGACACCGAGAGACTATTTCCATCTCTCTTTATCTCTCTGCAGGAGGAGGAGAGACGACGCTTGGACGCACGGCGGGGTCTGGAGCTGCAGGGGCTGCAGTCGCACGAGCCAGCCTGGATTCAGGAAAGAGCTCTGCTGCAGCAAGAAGTGCGTCTGTTCCGGCAGAACACCATCATCGTCTACATGAAGCTCCGCTGGATCCTCATGCACTGGAGGCTTGGCCGCAGGACGGACGTCGCTGAGGAGGGAGCTCCCGCTGAGGTGAGGCTCAGTGAGAAAACAAACCCTTGAGCCAAATTGGCTGCTAAAGTGATGAGTAAAGGTGATTTGGAGCCACATGCTGAAGAGCCTCAGTCCACACAGGGAGTTTGCATAAACAGTGCAGTTTGTACACAGTGCAATTTGTATATGACTTTGGGTTGCATTTGCATACATGCTAGATGTGGGTATGGCTTAAGTCAGAAATGAGTGTGAGGTGTGAGCCAGAGTCAAGTCAAAATTGCTAATGTGTAAAGTGACCATTCTGTCACACGTGAATACGCCACAGCACACAGTGTGAACAGCTCAAAACTCTTCCTGTGCATTTAACCCATTCACCAAGTGAAGCAGCGGGCAGCCAGGAACACAGCGCCCGGGGAGCAGTGTGTGGGGATGCTACCTTGCTCAGAGGTACCTCAGTGGCAGTTACAGAGTCTGAATGGTGTGTGACAGGGGGAGGAGATACAGAGTGATGGGGTGGTGGGTGACGGAGGAGGAGTTTATAGGGTGATGGGTGGGTTGGTTACAGGGTGAGGAGTTATGATGGCAAAGGGGAGGAAGGATTTTCTGTGGTGTTTGGTGGAGCCCTTTATGCTGGTGAGTCTAAGGCTAAAAGTGCTTCTCTGTTTGACCACAACACTATGGAGTGGGTGATTGTCCTTGATGCACTAAAGTCTAGACAATGTTCTTCTTTCAGCCTCCATTTCCAAGTTGTTAAATACCTCACCCACCACTGAGCCTGCTTTCCAGATCAGCTTGTTGAGTCTCTTGGTATCAGCCACTTTCATGCTGCCACCCCAGCCCACCACAGCATACAAAATGGTGAAAACAGAGAGTTCTTTGACCAGTCCAGCTTATTGTCCACGTGCACACCAAGGTACTTGTAGTCCTGAACGATCTCCGCTTCCACCCCCCTAATGGAGAGGGGAGTGACAGGAGACTGTGACCTTCTCAGAGGCCACAAGTGCTTCACAGTACTGAAAGAGCTGTAGGTGATGGAACTATGTAAATGCTGAAATAAACGCTGAAGCAAAGCCAGTGTTTGATTTTGGGAAGTCTTTCCATGTGGCGTCCCTTCAAGATTTACTAACGTAATCTTTCTTCGGCCTAGTCAGTTTGCAGAAAGCATGATTTTCTCATTTTGGGCCCAGCTGCTGCTGTGTTCTTCTATGAACAAATGCTCATTTCTCACATCCCTGTGAGGCTCTATGAAGCAAATCAATAATGTTTGGAGTCATCGAGCTGGAAGGGTAGTCACTGAATTGAACTGCGGTGTTTGTATAGCTCAGAGTGATTTATATTATGGCTGCATGAAGCATGAAAACACAACTCACCAATTAGTATGAACAGTCTTCCTGTAACGAACGAGAGGAGTAGGCTGAATGTGTGCTGAAAGGGCTGTTGATATAAGCAGTTCAGGCAGTCAATCAAGGGAGCCCTCAATTGTTTTCCTTTTTCTAATGGTTTCTAATGAAACCATGCCATATGAAGACATCACTGATGGCTTTGCTGTAATGTTTTATTTGTCATATAGACAAATTAGTAGTGCAATTCAATATTCCAGTATATTTATACACTATAGATACACTACCTTAACAATAAATCACCTTTTTTCCATAATAACACACAAAATAATATGCTTGGGGTTGGGTGGGATATTTCTAGCCAGATGTTACTTCGGACTCTAGAATGCTCAGAAACTCAGTTGTGCCCAAACCTTTGCATATGACTGTAATTAAACCCTCAGTGTCACTCTGTTGTTGTTGCTTGTTCAGTATGAGCGGCTGGAGAGCATTCCAGAGGTAGGGGTGGCGGTGGAGCATGGAGAAGGAGAACGGGAGGACAAAGTACGTCCCCAGCCGACATGGGGAGACTCCTCTGACTCTGGAACACTCCTGCCCTCCCCAGAAAGGTTCCAGTATCAGAAACAGGTAGAGTACTACAGTTATCTGACATTTCTGAGTGACGTCAACTTGGACAACAATCTTTGCTGTAGTGCTGAATAATAGCGATAAATATACAATATTTCAACTTAGGAGAAGCTGTGTTATAGAAAAGGGCACATCCAGCTCTAGAGGGCCACAGTGCTGTACTGTTTAAGGTTTTCTCTACAACACTCATTTGGTAATGAATAACTCCAAATCTTCGTCACCTATAGTTATAGAGTTACTCTTGTAATTTTTCTATACATTTGTTTTATCATTGCAGTATTACATTGCTAGTTATGCAATAAATATTTTACAGTTTTACATCCAATCTCAGTGGTTTTTCACTCTTTCACTTTTTCTCTTTTTTCTATATCAGACATTGACAAAAATGTTTTCCTGCCTGTGTGATAAGACTGTTCTCACAATAACATTTCTTTGAATGCAGTTCATAATAATATAGATCCTCTTCTACTTACAAACAGAAATGTGCTATAGATTGTTTAGAAGCTTTTCCAATGCTTGTGTCAATGAGCTATGAGTAAATGTTTTAAAGCAACGCACACTAAGCATATAAATACCTATAAAAGTGACCGACATATTCCAGGCTGGGCCTATATTTCGTATTTCACTCTCCCGTTATTGGATTTTCACAAGGTGTTGTAAGTACTAAGAAAATATAGGATAAAGAAAGTTATGTGAATGGTTTCCATCTCCATTGGACTCCTTTTTTCCCAGCATGACACAGAGGCCTCTAGCTCCAGCAGTCCACTGCCTCGTTTAGGTAAAAACAGAAATCACTCACTCTGTTCCCATCCATTATTCATTAGGCGTAAGTGCTGCATTTTATATACAACTTTGATTTCGTGCGACAACACTGAATTGTTATGTCAGTTTAGAGAGATTTTGTTGGTCTTATATAATCTAATCTGTACAGCAACATGTGCCGTATTAAACAGCGCAGTGAGTGAATGATAACGGTCAGCTGGATAAGCTGCCTCTAATAGTACGTCTTGCTTTGATGCTGAGCTTTGCTTCTTATTTTTGTTATTTGTGCGAATATTAAAGAAAATGAGCATGAAACATATAACAGTGGCTTGAAGTGGAACGAAGACAGTCAAGTCTAAAGAAAACCACTTATAATGTTTACATGTATTTTGGTCAAATTTATGACCATGACAGTGCTATAGCAGGGAGTACAATAAACAGCGATATTAAATTGATGGTTTGGCAAAATATTACTTAACATTGGGGAATTTAATCATTTTTTAACTTTTCTTCCAAAGTATTCGAAGTAATTCTGTGTGATTTTATGTGAAATGGTTCATTGTAAAGAAACTTACTGACTTAAAAGTGGCTATGAATGGAACCAGGGCTTTCAGTGTCTACAGTGCAAATATAGCCCTTTAATTTACTATGCAAAACCACACACATCTTTATGCGTGATAGTGGTAATTAAACAATACAAAAGTGACTTTTTTTTGCCTTACATGCATCTCTCCACAATAAAAGAAACAAATTTCGTGCCGAAACCTGATCTCAACCTCATCACAAAACAATGTCTTAGTCATCAGGCAGCGTATTCATAACCTTCTCATAGAAGAACTTTCTGTGAATGAGCTTTTAGAGGTGATCAATGCTGTAGACGTCTGGTGTCATTTACCGATACTGTGAATAAAGCCGAGTCAGTTTCTCCAGAATGAAGCATTTGACATCAATCCACTGGTAAAAATGGTAAAATTCAACTTTGATCCAAGAATAATCAACCATGTTTGACAGTAGACGATTGCTTTTGGGGTAAGAGACTAAAACAGTGTAAATTAGATTTTTGCTTTAAGTAATAAATTTAGTGATGGTAAAATTCTAGCTTAGTACTTGCTTCATAAACCTTTTAGACCTAACTCTCTGGCTCTGAGGCAGCATCCCTGAGATGAAGTAACAAATAACAGTCTTGGTTGAATTTGTGTATAGGCTTTGCTCCATTAACCTTGCTCACTTGGTCTCGCACTGTAATGCATTCTCAGGCAGGCCCTCCCAGTGCGGGACTGCGCAGAGGACTGACTGATAGAGGACGCTGATAAGAGCTCTTACCAGCACTAGAAAATGTACAGGAGTGGACGACTGTCTGCAGCCGCTGCACTGCGGGCGGGCAGGCAACTGAATAATGTTCATTAAAAACCTCAGCAGAGGTGGATTTAGTTATTGTATTCTGATTAACCTCCCAACTCCCACACCTTCTTTTCTTGCCCACACATGCACACTCATGCACAGTACTGGTGTCTTTCTGTGCTTTTTTCAGTGCTGTACTCACACACAGAGCCAAGACACTTGCACAAACACTTAGATGTCTAGAGTCATCTTAGCCATCTCCAGGGACCCCACAGTTTGATTTTGGTTCCAGTATAAAAGATTCTCAAGCTCTGCTTTTGACCTCCGTAGCTAACATTAAAATGTTATGTTTCATGTTATGTTACTGCGGACCTGCTACTGCTACTATTATTTAATACTAGTAATAACAGTCTAAATGTGAGCCTGTAACAAATACTTTCCTATATATATGTGTGTACAGTTACTCCATCAGCACCATTTGAGTCATGTTCTCACACAGGGTAATGGCTTTTTATTGCATTTACATGAAAACTGTGACCAGTTTGTGTCTGTTGAATGGGCATTTTATTGATTGACTGTGATTGGCATGGTAGAAACATATGGTTTTGAAGCGTAATATCCTTTACAATTAGAGTCTAAACTCATGCATTGTCTGACCAAATGTCCCATACAGTAGAGTTTGAACTCAGTGAACCATCTCCCTCAGAGGCTGGAAAGCTGAAAAGCTGGAAAGAGGCTGGAAAGCCCCTAACAGTCCCTTAAGGTGAAGATGGAACAATACCTTCCTATGCAAGTGTCCTTGAAGGGCAGATTGGACTGAATATTAATTAGAGATAACTAATCTTGTAATTATTGGTAGAAACAAAGAAAGGCGGAGTTAAGCAAATAAGGTGATCAAACTGTATTGGTGGAAAATCGATCAGTGGCTTGAATTGAAAAATGGGTGTTGAATTTTGAGGCCTATAAGAACTCTGTGCAATGCCCGGTTGGAGAGCGAGCTTGGGGGCAGCACCCGCGGGCCACGGCTGTAAACTTTGAATAAAACAGTGACGCTGCGTCTTTCTGACTCCGTTTGATTTCTTGACTTACAAAAAGTTTTAGACTTAGATTTTCGGTCCAAATCTCCACGACACTGTATACGTGTGCATTTTTTTTTTCCTTCTCCAAGCTAGGCCCCACAATAATTTCCTACTTGGTAGTATCTCTGGGTTTTTTGTAACATGTTCAAGTCTGAATGTGCAACAAGTTTAGATTACATGCTTCCTGCAGAATTTCTCTGCCCATTTCCAAGAGCTGTGAGTGTAAATACATTGAAAGACATTACACACAACGATACACACATTCACACCCTGAGAGCCTAACCATACTCTCCTACCCTTCTTCTCATCTGCTCTCTTCTCTAAGGTGGGAGACAGCAGGCGGGTGCTGCACGCCCTGCGCTCGCTGCTGGAGGAGCTGAGGGCGGAGCTGCGGGAGGAGGCACAGAGACGCTGCCAGCTGCAGCAGACACTAGCCAGTGAGAGAGCGGCCTGGGAGATACAGCGGGCTGAGATGAGGAGTCGCATAGCACAGGTGCTGAGCAATGGTATCACCTGGAATAAGGACCACCTCCGTTTAGACCGGTGGTTCCCAAACCTGGATTCAGAATGCCCCTGGTCTGCATACTTGTGGTTTCTTACAATGTAACAGTAATAATAACAATAACAATAATCATCGTCATGTATTATTAGTGTCATTATCATAACACTAATAATACATTTTAATAATCATCATCATCAGAATCATAACATCAACAATAATATTATTATTATACTATTATTGTTATTGTAATTGTTATTGTTATTATTCTACATTATTGAATCTAATACATGTAAATAGTGCAAAAATTAATAATAAAATAAATGTAACAAATAAAATCATTGACCCAAACCTCTGCACACGTGATCCAGGTAAATCAGCAAATTAATAACTTATTCCTGAACTGTGGCATGTTAGTGCAAGAAAAGATGCAAAGCAGGGGAACTGATAATCAGGACTGAAGAAGGGGACTGGAAATGATGATCACTGCTGTAAACCTGCAGAGGTCATGTGCAATGTGTGTAAATGTGGTCATATAATTGCATTGTATCAATGAGACGAGTACAAACTTCATAACATTATACAAACCTTATGACCTTATGTTCGGTTTGTGCGACATTTTAAACTCAGAACATAAATAGAAATATACCATATTTAAGCTTGTTAAAGATGAGTGTTATTTTCCAAAACATATCATTTGAGTGGTATAAAAACCTTCGTATGCGGTAACTGGATTTACTGGATGGTAAAGTTGACTTTGGAAGCTTTTAGTCATCAGCAGAAAGGGGACTTCCATGAATAGCAGGCTATTTTTATGTGACTTGGCTCTCAAACAAAGTCACAGACTATTAAAAGTGAGCATGTGTCTGAGTCAAACGTTGCACACACTGTAAGCCAATTTCCTTCTCACTGATCTGATGGGGAATGACTTCCTGCTCTGTCTGTGTATGCTATATAACAACAGACCGACGAATGAGCACATACAGGGCGGTTTAATAACACAGAAGAATGTGCAAAATTGATAAAGCATCAGTCCCTTTCATTCACTGCTGCAGAGATGTTATCCATTACAGTGTGGAAGTCAACACGAACTCCGCTGTCAAATTTGTTGAAATTTCTGAAATGTAATTTTTTTAGTCATGGGTCCACAAAAGTGGTCCCTGGATGCCTCGCAGTGTGACTAAGGACCTACGTCTACTAATGGTTGGTTAGTGTAGTAGATAACATCGCTGCCTTCCAAACAGGAGCGTAGGGTTCCTAACTCGGGCAGCTCACCACACCACACTAACGAGAGTCCTTGGGCAAGACGCCTAACACTACATTCGCTTATTCTTGTGATGCACAAAAATTGTACATTGCTTTGCATGAAAGCTCTTGCCAAATGCTGTAAATGTTATGTAAATCTACTAACCAACCACTAAGAATACAGTATGGGCTCAAATTTTCACTGAGCTTCGTTGTTCACCACTATATTGCCATAGATGGGTGACACACACTGATGTTTTATCCTTGTATATTGAATTGCTTTAGGTGTCAGTAGGCATCATACATTTACATGCATCAAACTTGATGTCGTACCCAAGTTCATTAGATCTACAATATGTTACTTGTATGCCTGTTACAAGCAAATGTTTCATTTAAAACTGGCATCGAAAACAACCCTACTAGCCAAACACAAATAACATTGTAAATTTCCACTGTAAATTTCCATTGAACAGTGCTGTGTAATGGTACACACAACTGGCACATCTTTATTTTACAAATGTGTCTGACACTCAGACGACTGGGGTAGCCCTTGTTTCATTTGAGATTTTGTTAAACCAATGCTATCGCTGAGGTTAGCAGGTGCACTTTTTCTTTCACTTAAACTCAGTGCTCCATAAGTTCAAACATGGCTTGTGCAGGCTGAAATACCCTCTCCTGTGGTTCCAGAGGAGGAGAATGACATGGGGAAAGTCACTCCTGTGACTATTTTCATTTCTGCATATGCTAGGCACTTCTGCTTTTAGGACACCACTTTATTCATTTTCATGTATTATTCATGTCACTCAACCTTAACCGGGGTTGCGGGGGTTTATCCCAGTGGTCACTGGGCAAAAGGCATATAAACAATCTGGACAGTGTCGGCAGTCCATCGGAGGGCAGACAAACACATCCATACGTACTCTCACACCTAGGGGCTAATTAGCATCTCCAGTTTGCCTGGCATTGGCAATTTGCGTGTCTTTGGACTGTTGGAAGAAATGAGATTACCCAGGGAGAACATGCAAACTCCACAGAAAGGACCCTCAACCGTCCTCCTCCACCCGGTCTAGAATCACACCCAGGACCTTCTTGCTTTGAAGGAGGTGGTCGGTGGATCATTTTATAATTTATGACTATTTAAGGAAACATCTTACTGTACTCTACATTTGTTGCATGGGAAAATTTGACTGACACCATATACGACTCAGCTGTTTGCCTCTGAGTGCGTCTCTGAATGCGAATTCATTTCCTTGCCTGCTGGGGCATGAACATGCTATCAAAAAGCAGAAGGCCTTTTCAGAGGCACGGAACACATCAAAAGATCAAAAGATTACAGAGAAAATAATTTTGTCTTGGTGTGATACAGTTTGATGAATTTTGCTTAAAATGACCCAGGATGTTAAAAAGCAGCAGTAAAGAATTTAAATATACAGGTAATAGTAACATTATTGACACGGACAGTATGGAAAACACAAAGGAAAGGCAAACTTTAGACTGGAACTTTTTTTGTTTTTGTGATCAAAAGTTTTCATTGATTTTTTATGACCAAAAATACAATGAAATAGCAGGCATTTCAGAAAACATTCTCACCTTATGAAGACAGCATGTATACATTATATATTGTAGGCCGTAGACTGGAACTTTTAACTGAGCTGGAACTTCTCAGTGAGAAGATAAGTTCAAGGCCGGCCTATGAATGATGAAACTGAATGATCAGAGTTTTATCTTGCATTCCATTTACCCTGCAGCTCCCCATTAGCTTGCAATTAAAATGATTGAAAAGGCTTTACACTCATTAAAGGATATTACACTGCTAAGAAATCTGTAACTTGGAGGTAAGAATATGTTGACAAAAATCCTTATCTTCTTTTGCACATTGTGTGTGTCTGGTAGCTGGAGGACTCGAGAGCATCAGGGTCAGGGGGTGGGCCGGACTCACCCCGGCAGGAGCTTGAGAAGGAGCGCGAGGAGCAGCAGAGGCTTCTGGCCGACAGCCACGGCCTGGTTCTGGAGCTGCGCTGGAAACTGCAGCACGGGGAGCTGCGCTGGAACAGGGAGAGGGCCGAACTCCTCGAGAGGTTTGAGATGGAGCGACGGGAGTGGGACCGTGGTCTCCGCGACATGCACCACAAGATGGAGAAGGTCAGGCCTCATAGGTTGTGGAGACAAGTCCCTCATATAACCCAAATGTAGTTTGGTGACTTTTATTCTTTTGTTTTGCACTGGAGCTACAAGGCTATGCAAACTCCAGGCCTGTATTTATATTTATAGTTCTTTTTTTATTTATAATTGTGTGTGTGTAAATATATAGATATAGATATATAGATATAATATATATATCTATATATATAGATATAATATATATCTATATATATATATAATATAAATATATATCTATATATATATATATAATATAGATATTTATCTATATATAATATAAATATATATCTATATATAATATATATAAATGTATATCTATATATAATATATATAGAGAGAGAGAGAGTGAGAGAGATTTAGTTTAGGAGCGGTTTCACACTCCAAGACCACCAGTGAACTAGACATGTTTTCTGAGGTTTTATATGTAATGTTGATTATTATTAAACAGTGGTTAATCTGTTTTCCCTTACAGATGGATATGAAAAATTGATACGTTTCAGAAATACATCTTAGGCCAAAAGCTTGTCTCACAGCGATCATAAATCAGTCTCCCAAGCAAGCTTTTAAAGACATTAATCTCTTCAGATGCCTGGTTCCCTTCATCACAATTTTGAACAATCCACACTTAATTTCTGAGTTGGCACATTTGACATCAGACTACTCTGAATGACTTTGTTTACATCTAAATATGTTAATCATATATTGGTTTAGCTGACAGGTAATAATAAGACAAATAGTCTCAGCAGATTCAGATAGGGTTTGTATTGTTTTAAGGTCTATAAGCCATGTTAGCTGTCAGCGAGTGAAGGAATAGGTCAGGAAGATAGGATTATGTTGGGTGATCTGTGCACATACATGAAACAAAGAAGATTAATCTGCAGTCGTAACAGTCTTCATAATCCATGAGATTTATTCTGCATGCAGGTTTTATTTGCATAAGCAGGTGTAAACCCTTAGCAAACTGCAACCGAACAAACATCTACCTGGAAAGTAACAAGCGAGACAACCTCCCTTCTGCTCTTCCTTACACCTTCATAACCATTTTTCCCTCATCTCTCCTCTGTAGATGCAGAGGGAGCTTCCTTTCCGTCAGTCTGAGGAGGGTCCTCATTCAGAAGGGGGCGTCCCACATGTCTTCTCTCCTCAGGACAGCCCCTGTAAAGCCTCCAGGTCTCCCCGTAGAACTCCTTACGTGCCGTCCCGCTCATACTCGGACTCAGAGGCCACTCTGGAAGCAAAGGGGGCAGGAAAGGTGTGGCCCAGTGAAGGTCACCGACCACCAGAGAGCCTCTTTCTGGATGCTCTGTCCCTGGACCCACCTAACGAGGCTGAGGTGCCCCCTCCATCCAGACTGGAGAGCGAGAAGAGGTTCCCATGCATGAATGAGGTAAGACACAGTTAAAGGAAGCAGGTGCAAAGGACATGTTTTTTTTTTTTAAGTTTATTGTTATTGCTATTCATGCAATTTATGTTACAGAATTATTGAAATGTTATTTTGTATTCTCAAAATTCATTACATAGATTGAAAAATGTAAGGCATACAATTGTGAATACGATTTTCCACATCACAATGTCGTGTTTCAGGTGATTTTGTCTATCACTGTTGATGCTGTGTTTACTATTACTTTGAAAATGTTCGTACACATTTCAGTCAAGTTAATTCTGTGCACTTACATGTAGTTGTATGCAAAGATTTTAACACCTCCAGATAAATGACAAGTTTTGTTGTTTAAGTGAAAAGAAAAATGAGAATATACTTTCAAGAAAACAAACCTAATTTGCCTAATTAATTTAACATACTGGGGAAAAAAAACAATATAAAACCTAAAATATATATGTGCCGCTTTTGCACAGATCACCCTTTGTTTGATTTTTTTTTTTTTTTTTAAGTGCATTCTTTGTTGAGCAGGTGTGTCAACAAAGGGCTGCAATGATTGCAGGTTTACACTTCAAACAATCAGGAGCTTACCTGAATCCACATGGTCTCAGTCTTCACACCCTTGATCAGGGGTGCGCCTGCTTACTTGGAGTGAAAACCTGCCACAACAGCCCTTTGTGGATAAAATTTTAGACCCTTACTGTAGAAGCTGTGTACTGAAATCATGTAACTTGACCAGAGGTGCCCAAACTTTTGCATACAAGTGAAAATAATGAATTACATTTACACTGGATATGCATTCCATTCCATTTTTCCCAATGCCAAAAGTGGTAAAAATGTAAATGACATTTTTCAAGAAAATTAAGCCAACTTCTCTTCTGATTACAGACATGTGGAATTGATTGACTGTTTAGAATCCACACTTTTCTTTGTTTCAATAGGTTTCAGTGAGAAAGAATTCACTTGTGTTTAATAAGGGTTCGCTGATATTGATCAGAATGCTACAGATATGACCATTAGTCAACCGGTGTGTGCTGATGGAGTGCATGCTCTAAACGTAGTCTGTGTTACAGGCGCTGAATGAAATCTCAGAAAGGGCAGACCCTGCACTGTATGCTGAGGAAGAGCTGAGCAGTGGCAGCCTCCTGAGGTACTCTGTATGCCTGTGTGCCTGTGCATGAAGAACAGCAACATTCCCAGTTTATACGTTCTTATGACAGCTCTGATTCTTATTTCACCCTAAGAATAATCCTCGGTAGTGAGCTATAATGAAATGAACATGTGGCCAGGGCAACAGGCAGTGCTAGATGGGTAAGATCAAACTGTTAAGTTTAATCAAAACTTAAAATTTTCTACCAAACTCAAATAACTAACTTAAAAAACAACCAATGGAGTACATAGTCTAGGATGTATAACAAAGTATAATTGAAGGGTTTCATTACAAAATGTATTAAATAAGTTTTGTTTTATTATACAAGTTATTTGTTGCGGACTTCACACATTTAAGTAGAAAATGCTGCCTTTTTGTAGTCCTTTTTGCATTCAAATGGCAGATAGCTCTGAGAACTCTCTAAATGAAATGATAATTGTGATTTTACTGTCTACATTGCCCCTAAAAATTGTGTTTGAATGAGAAACCACAATCGTGGCTTCTACAGTAACATACAGCGCAAGCAGCTGGACATTGTTGCTGCCTACTGGGTGTATTTTGAATGCAGAAAATAAAGCTTAATATTGCAGATTTTAAAAACATTTTTAAGGGTCATTTTAAAAATGAGTGTTTGAGCACTTGTTCGGAAATGCATAGCCTGTAAAACGCTATTTGGGCCAGTCCTACTATATTATGATTGATACCACCTTCAGCACCCAATCATAAAATTATTGATTTTGACAAAATGTATTCTTTTCAAATCTCTTTGGACTATTATTGGCCCTTCGCATTATGATGTACAAATATGCATACAGCATTTAGTAAAGAAAATAGTAATGCATTATTTTTAGAAATGACTATTAAAAACAATCAAAAATAAACTGATTTGTCAACATTTTGCAATTGACTGCAACTTATCTAACCAGTATTGATATTTAATGCAATTTTTTTTTTTTTTTTAGCTAAAACGTCCAAGACTTTTTTTTTAAAAACTTGATGTGTACCAAACTGTCGGTTCTTGAATTCTGCATTATTAGGTTAAAATTTCCCCACTAAAAACTTAATGTTAGATATAATACAATCAAAAATTGTACTCTACAGACAATACACAAAAATGATCAATCTTTCAGCGCTATTATTAACCTCCTCACAAGCTCCTCCACAGAAAATGTTCATCATCTGTTTAACGTTTTTTGTTTGTGATACAGTGCTGATATTTCTCAGATCGACAGTAACATCACAAAGGCACGCGATGCCATTTTTGTCCCTGATGCCAGTATGAGCGTAGTTTCTCAGTGAGGGAGATTTTGGTACTACTTTTCCAGCCTCCCTGGAGACTGAGTACAAAAAGCTTTCAGAAAGGATATGGCCCAGATAATCTGAGCCGGCTGGCCAACTGCTTAATCACGTTCTATATAATGACTTGCAATTCACATGAGCAATCATTTGCATAGAGAAGTGGTTTGTGGTCTGTCAAGGCTCGCCTAATTTTGCAGTGAAGCGTTCAAAAATTGTAGAAAGCTGTTATGTATGAATTCATTATGTGCTGTTCTTATACAAAATTGACTCAACATTGACCAAAAAAAACCCTCCCCAAACTTAGAACAGATGTTTCCAAAAGCAGGCTTTCAGGCTTCAATCCCTCTTGGGCCATGTGCTGTTCATCACAAGGCTTTCTCCTCGTCTCTCCCATTGGTATGCAGTGTTCCCGCCAGTCAGGCATCCGCATCATATTGCGCAGTCAAGCGCTACGCTTTTGCTGCAGTTTTGTGTGTTCAGCAGCTCAGTGGCTGAATTCCCACACACTGGAGAATGTCCTTCCACACTGGTGGTGCTGTCTTAGCGATCAAGCTGGAGATAAACAGGGAAAAATAAAGCAGAAGTAATAGATCCTTCGACATATCCTTCTTGAGACCCCAAAATGACCCTAAAGAGTGAACACTTTGCAGTTCCAAGTTTTAGAGTCTTTTAGTATCAGTCTTTTAGTATTATAACCCCACATTTGTGGAAATCACACATCTGTCCCTTCGTGATGTTTATTTGTTCCTGCCGTTTTCAGTTTTCTTTGTTTTGAGCTTCCCTATGAAGTCAGATCAGGTTGAGAAAAGCTGATTTGTGTAATTGTTTGGTAGTGTGTCATTTTACTAGTCTTGTTCAGACTAACTATTTGCATTCACTGTGAAGCGACCTTGATCTTGGGGGGAAAAAAAACTCCATATAAATTAAACTAATGATGATGCTGTTCGACTTAGGCCAACTATTTGACCTGACCACTGGTATTTAAGCTCATCATGACTGTTAATAGCTTTTAGATTCATATGTTTATGTCTGATGACTGCTTATCCGCCAGTCTAGGTAAACATAGGTAAGTTAGTGAATGTAGTGAACTTTAACTCATTTAAGGTACACATGGGCCCTGAAGACCATGTGAGGGTACATTTATGCTCTATTTACCTTGGAGGACTAAATTCATCAAAACAGTAGAAAGTACAGTTGAGAGTGTTTAACTCTGGTTGTAGAGGGCTGATATCCAGCACAGTTTGGTGATTTCCCTACTCAAACATTCCTACTAAACCTGGCCATTTAGTTAATTCAGATGTGCTTGAACAGGAACATCTCTGCTGGAAACCTTACTAACATTGTCAAACTGTCTCCACAGGGCAAAGTCTGTCTGCTCTATGAGTGATTTCCAGCGTTTGATGGACAGCTCTCCATTCCTGCCAGACAAGAGCAAGACTAGTGAGCACGGACGTGAAGAGACCACCCCACCTCTCTCTCCAGATGACCTCAAATACATTGAGGAGTTTAACAACAAAGGCTGGGACCTCCCTCCCACCTCCCTTGCCTCCTGCCCCATCCCGGGCCCAGCGCTGCCCCCTGCGGTAGTGGAGGCCTGGGCTGAGCGGGCGGACTCCAGGGGACCCCCCGACTCTCCTTTAGAAGCCTTCCAGCCAGCCTCCTGGTACCTGACCACCAGCGCCACCTTGACCACCAACACCATGAGCAGCCCAGAACACTGCCAGAGACTGCCTCTGAGGGCCGCGTCTGGATCGGAGCACTTTGGGGTCCGCATCCTGCATAGCCCTACTAGGGGTGAGAGGGCAGCCCCTGGGCCTTCAGAACAGGAATACATGTTCTCCAAAGCAAGCAAAACCAAGGCAGGGGAGGGGGAGGACGTTTTCAGTGGCAGGTGGCCTTGTGAACTGAGGGGACACCATCTGGAGGCAGGTCTGGGATACACGTCCTCGCTGGAGCTGGAGCTGTCCCGCAACCTCAGCGATGACATGAAAGAGGTGGCCTTTTCTGTCCGCAACGCTATTCGCTCCAGCTCGACCTCTGGCCAGCTGCGGGATGCCTCCTGCCAGACCAATGGCTTCACCACTCGCGGGACGCAAACCACACAGACGATCAGTGTGGGTCTGCAGACAGAGGCCCTTCGCGCCCTCACTAGTAGTCCTCATCGCTGCCTCACGCCAAAGGGGGGTGGCTCCACACCAGTCTCCTCGCCTTCGCGCAGCCTCAGGAAGGTGCAGTACTCGCCCGCAGCGCAAGCCAAATTTGAGCGTCCCTGCTGCTCACCCAAATACGGCTCACCCAAGCTTCAGCGCAAACCCTCCTCCACCGCCCCCGTGGCTAAACCTGAGGCATCCAGCGGCCCATCCCGAGCCCCAACACCTACTGTCGCCACCCAGGCCCCAAAGGGCAACAGCGAGTCAGCCTGGGCCCGCTCCACCACCACCCGGGACAGCCCTGTCCATACCACTATCAACGATGGTCTGTCCAGCCTCTTCAACATCATCGACCACACACCTGTCACCTACGACCCACAGCAAAAGTTCAACAGGTCTCCCAGCCGTTCCCGGCCTGTCGAAAGTGGACCCACAGGCAGTTACGGGGCAGCACAGGAGTTGATCAGAACGTCCCGGGGCCGCTCGCCCAGCCCTGTGCAGCTGATAGTCGAATCGCAGGACGAGAAGACCCCCGAGACCATTAGCATCAGACAGGATCTGTCAGCTCCGCCTGGCTACACGCTAGCAGAGAACGCAGCACGGATACTGAATAAGAAACTGCTGGAGCAGGGCTTCAGGGATGAGAAGAGACCGCCCAGTTCAGGCGGGACATCCCAGAGCAGGACAGGAGATGTGGACAAGTCTGGATGCATTGAGGTAAAAAAAAAAAAAAAAAAAAGGGGGAAAAAAAAAAAAGCCTGTACTCATACACATCAAATGTGACATTTGACATTAACCTCTTAAACAGGCTAATTATTCTGTAATGATCTTAAGAATTATTACCCTTAATAATATACTGTGACTACTATGAATTATTCAATGACTTTTATTAAACACATAGTTTTGTGCAGATGCACATACGGTCCACTTCAGTTTAAGGGGTTAATTTTTTTTCCAATCAGGAATCTCTGCATCACCATAAATGGAATGCCAGATGCCTATAGCTATGGTCAGCTGCTTTGATGCTATCATGCAGATGGTGTAGATTCCATATATTGATGGATCCGAACTGCATGTCTTTGTGCGCCTCTGACCGAAATGCATGGGACATCAGTACTGAGCTGCAGCTTAGCAATTAGTAATCTGCTGCTTCTCATTTTATTGCTGCACACTTGTGCTCATCTGCCTACAGGACATGTAGTTGCTTCAGTGCGCCTTAATTATAGGAATCGTTACTACTGTTGGTGTCACTTGTTAAGTATGGTCCATTTGGAGGATTAATACACTAAGTGAGCATGAGAGAGATGTGTGTCAGCACACAGATTGTTTGATTATCATGATCCAATGATCCACTTAAAATCATTTTTAATCATTTTTACATATCAGGTCAGGATGGCAGATGGTAGCCTTTGTTGTGGGATTTATATAGTGACTGCATTAAAAGAAAATAGATCATAGCTATAACTATAAGGCATTACCATTCAGTAATGGTATGGGCGTTAGGTTGGGTGATGGAGTCCACTAATCTTTAAAGAGCCCCTCAGTAGGTCGGAGAGTACTCAGTACAGTAACTGAAAACAATATCAATTCTAGCGTGGATTAATGCCTAAAACATTAAGTAGATAAGCAATACAGTAGATGCATCAAGTAGATAAACGTCTTTAGTGAAATTAGTATGTCAGGTTCAAATTGAAGTTGACAATGCAGAGGAATAAAATAAGTAAATTCAGTTCTTTCCTGGGTGAAAGCAGAACCATGTAATGTAGGTGTGAATTTGACTCCGTAGGTAATAAGATTTAGCTGAATTTAAAGTATGATTGACCTCCCCCTGATCAAGCTGGTATATATAAATGCCTTTTTTCATTGTGTAAATCCAAAATTTGCCCCTAATATGCTCCCAAAACACTTTAATTTCATTTTAAGCTAGTTTAATACATTACCCCTACAGAAAATGTAAACCCGTATTCGTACTGTACAGTTTACAATGAACCCCTGCAGTGCTAGAATGTAAATACCGATATTACCCCTGTACAGACTGTACTGTAATTCATGCACAGGCATTTACTTTGGTATGTGCTGTCGTTTTCTTTGGAATAAACAGGTAAATACAGTAATAAATTAGTGTAATTTTTAGTAATAAAAACATACAGTAATATGTACGGGTAATCACCAATAATTTTTTACAGTTCATTAATTTTCTGTTTGGGCGGTGTGTCTTATTCAGGGGCTTCAGGAGTTGTAGTATTGTAGAGACCTGCCGGTTAAAGCAGACATTGGATGGCGACAGCCTCTTTTAATTTAAATTAGAGTAATAAAAATACAGGGCTTTAAGAAGAACAAAACGAAAAACAAGAGAAACACTTGAGATGCTCAATGGGGGAAATTCTGGTCTGCAGCTGCAACAGATGCATCAAACTGCAGCAGCCAATCAGCAGCAAGGAGAAATAAATAACGTTCTCAGATTGGCTACTTTCAGACCTCCTGCCTCTGAGTACAGCGGTTTTTCACCATCCCACGACGTGCTTTTTTTGTTTCTCTGGACAGTACAAAAACATTTATAGTTATATTTTATATGGAAATGTAGCTGAATTTACTTTAATATTTATGTTACAAAATTAGTAAATAATATTTTTCCTTATAATTTAGAACTAAAATGCGCACAAAAAAAAAAAAAGTGGAGAAGTTTCTGCTTTATTGTGGGGATTTCTGCAATCAGGTTCTAGAAAAAAATCCATGTAAGACTGATTACGCGACTCCTGAGCCGCATAAAACTGGGGGATTACTGATTTTTTATTTTTTTATATATTACTTAAATATATATTACATATATATAAATAATGTGAAGAAAATTTGAGCCTTACAGATTCTACAAAGCTGTAAAAACTCTCCTGTTGATCATTTCTATAACCCACTGGTATATGTTATTTATCAAAAACATAGATAAAGCACCATAACCTGTAGCATAACAAAATATCCATGATGTAAAATTAATTTAATGTAAAATCCGCAACATTTAACAGAATTAACAGAATTCTGAGAGGCTCCACCCCTCGCACTCCAATATGATAGAGACTTTGTGAGTTTCTTCCATTTGTTGAAGTTTAAGAAACATGACAACTGACAGTATGAACTCAGTATGGGTGGATATTACTGGATCAGCCATCGATCACTGTTTTCTTAAACAATCCCCTAATATATAACTATGCAGTGAACAAATTTGCCCTGGTAGAATGGACCGTTTAATATCCGTTTACATTTTAATGATTTAACTGCATACAGTATTGATGGGGCTCTAATACACAGTAGCTATAGCAGAACATCCGGACTGTATAGGTGTGTTTGGTGTATCGTGCACTTAGTGTGTTTTTCCTCTGAATGGACAGTGAGGATGGTCATGCCAAACCCCCCCCTCGCCCCTTTTACAGGTCCCACAGAGAGAGGAGTGGACCTCCTGTAGGCTGCAGTGATCTTTCGTCCTGGAGCCTTATCACACAAGCCCTTTTTGCCAGTCATCTCCTGTATCTGATGCGATTGTGTTTTGTGCTGACGAGTGTTTTCCCCTGTCTCCCTCTCCGGGTTGCCTCCAGAACCATACTGTCTTACTCACTGCTCCCTGGGGACTATAATGGCGCTCACGTGCGCACGACCGTGCTGTAAGTTCCTCTTTTATGACTTTTGACCTCACAGTGACCTCACCCGTGTTGCGTCGCACTGCGTTGTCCGGACCTCCCACAGCCGCACCAATCAACCACTGCATGCCGCGCGTCATTCTCACAGGGAATGGGGCTCATTGTCAGGTGTTGTGGGAAACGTAGTGTGTGTGTGTGTGTATATTTTTCTTTCTCACTCTTATTTAATGTCTTTGTGCAGGTGCGAGCATGCGCATCGTTGTCTGATCAGTTAATTTCATCAATTACTGAAAATCTGTATCCAAAAAGCTAGCAGCACAGAGCTCATAATTCAGTAATACACAGTACCAGGCAGACTTTTGGACACATCTGATTGAATGTATGATTTTCTTTCATTTTTTTTAATCATTTTAAATATATTTTAATCTAAGGCTTATGCTTAGATACATAAGTGTTGAAGCTGATAGTTATGAATTATGTTTTATGGAATTATTATGCCCGAATTTATTTCCAAAAATGTTAAAGGGCCTATATCCCACATTAACGATCCTTATATCCTTATAACCCTTTATTATAGGTTTATGGGGATACAGTATATGTGGCTGTTTTTACTGTGCCTTTAAATACGTATGTCAATCACTTCTGTCCTAACTCGCTGCTCTGCATTACGCGTCATTCAAAAAGCAAAATCATGATGAAATATTCCTTTTAACATTGACTTGGGTAGGCAAGGCGAACCTGTTGTGAGGCTAACCTGTCTTTGTGACATCACAAAGATAATAAATGGTTTGTTTTGTAGCTTCGTTTTGACTTTATGGGCTGCAGAGTGAACTGTATGTTTTGAAACTCTGAAACTGGACAATATATGACAGTTTCATTTTTAAATTGGGGTTTTTTTATATGGACCCTTTAAACATTTGTTTTGTATTCACTGCATAGCACATGAATATCTTCTTCAAGCCTGTTGGAAAAGCATGCTCATGAAAACGGCATCAGCGAGAAACGGGGGCTGCTTTGAAGATTGTAAAATAGATACATCTGTTTAACATGGTTAGTCACTGCAATATAACTCAATGGGTCGGTTTCCCGGACAGGGATTAAGCCTAGTCCTGGATTACATAGTGCTGTGAATAGAGACTTTCCTTTGAAAAGGAAAGGGTAGTCCAAGACTAAGCTTAATCCCCGTCTGGGAAACCGACCCTATATGTATTAATTCATAGCTTTGGGGTCTTCTCTATTATAGACGTGTACAAAACTTTGAATGGTACTGTAATGAGGTACTGTCGTCTTCAAAAAATGTTTTCGTCCTACAGACGACTGAAAGCTTTTTGGATGTTCTGGATGTTTTCATAGGTGATTAATATCACATTGTGTTTCTAATAGGTCCTGCTGTATGTCTGTTGCTTATAATTTCAGCCCATTTTCAGTTCCTAATTCTCTTACAGTTTTTTCGGTGGGGGCAATGTTAAGCAATTAAACCTGCGGCTTTATGAATGACCGACTCAGTCCCACTGACGAAGGCACTAACATTCTGCTTCCTCTCTTTCTCTTCTTCCTCTACTATTTCTTGCTCTCCATCACCTGTCTGTCCCGTGTTAACAGACTGTCCCGGGTGAAGCGTGTGTATTGTTGCTGCATGCCAAAAGCAGGGGGCTGCGATGAAAGCGAGAGCCTTTTAACTTCTAACTCCAGCTGCTTGCTCTGTGCTACATCTAAAGCACATTCGATCTTAAAGGAGCTACTCCTGGAAGACTGCCATGCTAATGCTAGCACTCATTAGCAACTTTGAACGAGGTTATAATGGGTTCAAAGCGTTCATTCATGACTGCTTGGCAAGTGCTATGCTGCATCTGTATCTGCAACAGTCTTTCCTGAGGGCCCCAGTGGCTCAATAAGAATATCGCCTCATTACTTCTAAACTTATCAGTCATCATTCTGCACAGATTCACACATTCTACAATTTTTCAGTGTTGTTTCGTGCAGCGTTCAAGTAAGAAATCAAATCTCAGCATTGGTCTCATTAAGAGCATCATATATTGCATAGTGGACATTTTCAAATGGACACAGCACTACAATAAATACATGCTGATTCAAAAAGAGCATCGATTTTGAACTTCAAACAGATGCATCATGTGCGTGAAGACAAATAATTTTGATTTTAAATGAAATGTCAATTATTTGTCTCTTTGAAGGCTATTAGCTATCAGTCTCCCGTGTCTCTATCAGTCAGTGATACAGTATCAGCTGCTACAGAACATGATAGAGGCAGGTTAACTGCTAAGATGTGCACAGTGGGATTAGTCTAGTGTGTGGCACACTTTAGTGGGTCAGAGGAAGTGTGTTTTTGCATAACTGCTATGTATTTTTAGCAGAAGCAGATTATGCATCTTGTATTAGGTTTCACCATGAAACCAAGAGCCTGAAGAAGCACACTAATTATAACACAGAGAGAGAGAGAGAGAGAGAGAGAGACTGACAGACAGACAGAGCATGATGGAAATCAGTCACTAGGAATAGAAAATTATACTGAAATCTCCAGTACTCGAACACAAAATTTGGAAAATTATACTTTTTATCCCACACATGCGTTCCATCATAGGTACTCTTGCTAGATTGAACAAGCTGGTTAGATTAGCCAACACTGGTAAAAAAAAAACAAAAAAAAAAAAACAACATTCAACCCAATATGAAATTGTAGTGCACATTTCAGGTTTTGTCTTTTTTCTATTTGAATATTTTTTATGCCTGTAAAAAGTCACATTGTTATAATACATTTCTTTTTTCAGGTAGTTTCAATAGCTAGCTTAAGTCTTATAGGTAGCTTCTTAGCTAGCTTAAGTCTTATAGGCGCCCACAGTAGCATGGCTATTGTTTCACTAAAGCATTTATCAGGGTTGCCAGCTCTAGCGGTTTGATGCGAGACTCACTGTTTTGGGTCTTTTATCATGCTCTCAGCCACCCACCTGCTTGGAACAAACTTGGATTGTAGCTATTTTGTGCTCTTTTCACATGAACCATACTGAGAAGAGACTGGCTTCATCGTGTTTGTCACTAATGTAGCCACAGCATGAACAGTGCAAAAGTCTTCAGACAAGATACAATCTTATTCCAGCCACCTTAACATCTCACTCCAGTCACCTCACCAAAATAGGCAATTTGACAACATTTTCCAGTTCATGTTCACTTTAAATACCAACACTGTGGAATTAGGGAGTTGCCCCTGTGATCAGAAGGTTGTGGGTTCAAATCCCAGGACTGCCAGTGGCACAACTGAGGTAGCCTTGAGCTACCTTTAGTCAGGTGCCCACACAAAAATTCACACTAATTTACATTTATTTACACTTTATATTTATTTACAAATACTATCAATAGAGCAATAGAGCTAAGATACTCAGAGAAGCTCCTCATAAAGCTACCTCAGGATACATTAAACTTTAAACAATAAAAGGCTGAATCTATTTAAAACTGACTTTTCACAAGTGCATGAAATATATCATTTGAAACTAATTACATAATAAATTGACATTTTGTCAAGAAATGAGTGCAGTACAATTTTTCTTGGATTGTTGCCAACGTTCCATAAAGATCATCCAAGATATGGATTGGTCAGTATGTAATTTATTACGTGTTACACTGAAGAGCCTTGAGGAGTGTTTTTTTTTTTTAATCTTCATGACTCTAATACTGTGTATGTCTGTGTGTGTGTGTATATATGTTTTCTCTATGAAGGACCTCCCACGGTCGCCAGTGGCCCCACCCCTGGACTCCTGCTTCCTACGACCGGCCCGTCCTGCCAACCGCCGGCCCCCGTCCCGCTGGGCCGGGCGCTCCCCTTCCTCCTCCCCCAACCCGAAAGAACGTACAGTGAGGTTCAGCTTCCCTTCACCCACCAAACCTTCTCAGACCATCCCAGAGATGGAGGATCCCAGTCAGGAACTACCTCAGCCCCCCACCTGAGGACGTCCTGCACCAGCCAAGCCCTTCTCTTCTACACTCTCAAAACAGATGTCAAAAAAAATATTTTATTTGTAAGATTGTAAGATCTAACAGTGCTGTGTCGTTAAAGGGATACTCCAGTGATTTATTTTAAACCCAGTCTCTATCAGTCGCGTCTTTGGCATAAATGATCATTTTGATTCTATATGTACTTAGTTAAAGTACAAGTAGCGCTTTTTGCTTCTCTACCCCTTATTATATTAGCAGTAAAATTGTTTTACGTAGCATTTCATATATCAATAAACAATTTTTTCTGCTACAGTTGAAGAAAAAAAAACAAAACAACATTTTTATTCATATTTATAAGCATTAGCCACAATTTCAGTTTTCACATCACGGCCATTCTCAAACATCTCCTAAGGTCATATAGGGGTTGACCAAAAAAGGTGGACTGACTGGGGAGCCCTCATAACTAGTTTGAGAATCACTGCCATAGCATACATCTGCAAACTGTTTAAACATTTATTTAAAAAAATTTAAAAAAAATCCTTTGGATGTAAACTGTTATTGGCTCAAAACATGCCAATGGTCAGTTGCTCTGCATCAGCAGGTTTTCTATACTTTAAGTAGCGTAAGCCATCAAAACGATTGTGTGGTAGTCAGCTGCATGGAGTATCCCTTTAATCCGACACAGTACTTTTAGCACAACCTATGTGTTACCTTATTTAACACAGTGAATGTGTCCAGATTGTGTTCTGGAGTCAGAGATGCGTCAAATATTGGTTACATATGGTGTGTCATCGATGGACACGTCCTTTTTGAGAGTGCACTCTTTCTTTCCTCTTCGTCTTTTACTTCCCTCTTCATTCCTCTTCTCTCGTCCTTCCGCACTGTCCAGCCTGACCACACAAACACCACCAGTGTTGAAGTGTTAGAACCTCCAAGCCCTTCTCAAAGCCTTCTGGAACCCGGAATGGGAGGGCAGGGTTCCACCAGCACCAGCCAATCAGAGGAGGACATTGTTCAAGAACTTTGCGTGAGAAATTAAGGACCTGGAATGTACCTAAAGCAAAAGAACACAAACCAATTCCATCAGAGGTGCCTAAAACCCCACTTGATTTCTCAACGGTCCCATGTACGTGTGTGTCTAATGTATATGTATGCAATACATACAGATTTATATGTGTGTCTGTCATATTATAGACTACAGACTTTTTTGAGATCCAAGGGAAAAAAAAAAAAGTAAAAGATTTGTCTAAACTGCATAATTGTTTACATGTGTTGTCGCTTTTTTCTTTGTATTTTTTCATACGCACCATTTGTTATTTTATGTCCCATGTACATACATGATGAAACTTATTTTCTTATTTTGAACATACCATTTATTTTTTTGTTGGCCCTACCCTTCAAAGCTTATATATTTGAGGGGGAAAATGATAAAAGTTCTATTTTTTTTTTTTTTTACATCAACAAAAGGAGTCAGGAAAGGAGATAAGAGTCAGGGATACATGATACATGATGTCAACCACACTGGTGTATTTACTACTCAAAATGTAAAGCTGAATGTTCAATGCAAACACAATGGGATGGTAAACGGCAACTGAATATCCTTATGCATATTTTTGGAAGGCAGTTGTGCAAATATCATATTTGATCTGCATGCCTTTTGAACCCTAGCACTTTAGTGCATGATATCAAACGCTGTTGTATCTTGTGCTCTATAACATAAGCCAGCCCTATACACACACACACACACACACACCATTCACAGTGTGTGACGGGGCTTGCTTGATCTGTAATTTTGTTGTCACCAAACTTGCATTGACACACGTTAGAATACTTTTTATGTCGATTACTGTATCTATTACCCTGTCTTTGTATAGCTGTTATAAAAATTAAAATGTTTTCTTTGGAGGAAAAAAATGGGATTGTTAAAAAACAATGAATGTTTTAAATGAAGTCAGTGTCTAAAGTCTAATGATAGAGTCTGTTTACTTGGGAATAAAATGAATGTGTATTTACAGAAAAACTACCAGTCTTTATTAATGCATATCATAGGAATAATTTTGTATTGGTAAATTGTATATTTTATTGTGTGTATTCCATTTTCTGTGAACACAACTTTTACTTATATATAACTATTAATAATCACTTACTGCTGATACTACTAATAATATTATAAATACATTGTTAATAATAGAGGATTCAGTAACTTTTCATTCAAGTGATTAGTTACTCAAAGAGTACAGTTGTACAGGACTCTTGTTAATATAGTGTTGGTGTTCAAGGCAATATCCTATATAATTATCATTCTGTGCTGGTAAAGAAGCAATAGTAGATCAATCTGTTCACCATCAATTGGAAAGATGTGTGGCTTGCCATGTCATGAAATATTCCATGAAGATGTAGCACTCAAGCCAGGCCTAAATAACACCAGATGGTAACATATCCAACAATTCACACACACGCAGTCTACTTTTACCCTGAATGATGTGTAGAGTCAAGTAATGTGTATGTTATTTGAACGTGCAAAATATGAGCAGAAAACTAGTTCTGGGGCAGCTGGAGGCTTGGTGGTTAGGGAATTGCCCTTGTGATCAAAAGGTCATGGGTTCAAATCCCAGGACTACTAGTGGTACTACTGAGGTACTCTTGAGCAAGGTACCGTCCCCACACACTGCACCCCGGGCACCGCATTGCTGGCAGCCCCCTGCTTCACTTGGTGAATTGAAACGAATTTCAATTGTGAAATTCTTTCTCCGTTAAATGCAGAGAAAGAATTTCACAATGTTCACAGTGTGCTGTAGTGTGTTCATGCGTGACTACAAGGGGACGCTTTACTTCTCCTGTTAACTGTTAGCATACAAATGTTCTAATAGCACTTATAGCTTCTGAGCTAGCTAATTTTAAGCTGGTAAACCCTTTACCCACAAATAGGGGGAGTTGGTGGGTAGTCCAAGCTGCTGCTTGCATATGAGTCTGTGAAAATGGTCAGTTAAACAGTCAGTCATCGACTCAGTAAAAGATTGACGCTCTAGTAATCTGGCCCATTGGGTGGTCCAGCAAAAAGAATTCAGTAGCAGCATGATCAAAGGTTTCATAGAAGTGTGTGCCCAGAAGGAAAGAAAGTGTACGAGAATGCGCGTGTGTGTGTGTTGAAAACACTAGATTAATAGATTACAGGAGGTCAGTGGGAACTACACACGTGCACACACTGGTGGACTGTAAGGAGCTTGTCATGCTCACTTTCTCCCTCCCGAATCTTGCCCCATCATGCCATGTCATCTTTAGATGGAGTTTCAATAATAAAAAGAAAAGGCCTTGAATGTACTTGTTTCAAATGTGTATATCAACATGAATACATTACATGATTATTGCCCAATATAAAAGTTACTTAAAACACCTCAAAACAAAAGAATTTAATCAGAGAACAATGCAAAACATCAGTTCCAGTGATCATGTCTGCCCACCCAGCTCAGTGATTTCTATGTGCTTCACAACACAGTTTCAATTCAGCAGCTAATTAGGGAGGCCTCTGTGAGCCATGAACTCATTCACTACTCCTGTTCCAAAACCGTGTTTAAACACTCACCAGCTTGATTCACCACTCAGAAGAGTGGAGTGGGCAGTTAGCAGTGGATTTTACAATCAAGCCATCAGGGCTAGGCTAGCCTCGCCTCAGCTATTTTGAAATGAACACAACGTACATAAAATGGTTACGGTTTGGAAATATTAAGCACTTCAGTTTTTTTTTTTGTTTTTTTTAAATGTCTGACTGGCTTATAAACATTTTGGAGGAATTTGAAAAGGGAAATGGGTCAGGGCTCTATGAAGTTCTGCCCATGTAGACAGTTGCAGCATATTTAATCTGATTGCGTCACCTTGTGTGTATACATGTGATTTGGGGTACTGACACTATCCCAGCTCTAAAATATCCAGTTATCTTGTGCAGTGTGCTTAGACAGGACCTGAGTGTTGATCATTTGAAGTTCTGAATTTTGCAAATCACTTCAGGAAAGAATACTGTCACGATGCGAGGGTGGACAAGAACGTACCTGGTCTTGAAGTGTCCCCGTGTAGCGTGACGGATGAACCCAGACGCGGAGGTAAGCGAGACTGTTGGTTGAATCACGCAGTTGTTATGCAAACGCTCTACACTAGAGTAATGATTCCCACCGGAATCAGCGTTAACACTCATGCACACAGTAAATGGAGTACTCATGTGAGTTGGAGAGACGATGGCTGGGCTTGAGAATAGAACTCAATGCCTGAGTAACGTGCCACTCCAGATGTCCTGTTTGTATACTCCGTGACATGCTCATTTCCGGTGACCTGTGTGTGTCACGCGACTGGTGCATGTGACAAGAAGTCTGTGCTGCCTTAATAAAGACCTGGATGTAGATCTGATAGAAGTTTTAAAGATGTATTTACTGAAACGATTTGGGTGATTATTGACTGTGCAGCTGGAGTTCTAAGCCAAAGAAGCGAAATTTGGACTCCAGGTATCTTGGCTTGTCAACTACATCTGGGGTGAGTGGTAAAATTGATTTTTCACCAAACCCCCACTTTGAAATGCATGACCCACATCAGTAATATGCCAAAAATATGATATCACCATACTTCATACACAATTATCACAAGACAAAAAAACAACCAGTGGTGCCCTGTTTAAAAAAATACCATCAAATCCTGAGCACACGTGATTTTTATTTACTTTTACACAAACTATGCTGCATTTTGTTCTGTTAAACAGTAATTATGCTCTCTTATGAAACCTGCAATTGGTCAGTATTCTACAGTGTACCCACAATATACTCAGAAATGCTTATTGTGATCACAAAAATGATAAATATGGCATTATTGTTTCTGTTAAAGCATGATACAGGACATGTCTGTTAACCTGAAGCTTCAGTTCAATGTCCTGAATAAGTTGCTGTGGTAGATTATTTATTATTACATTTGAAAGAGTTTACTGTGTTCCAGTGAAGGCCTTGCTGATGTCATGTTTTTGCTTGGCTGTGGGAGGTAATAGTGATCAGTTGACTTATATATTACATGTTACACACAGATTGGTAGAGGTGAGGTAACGTTTTAAACTGAGGTGTGTTCTTTTTTGGTTCAGCCCTGTCCTTTTAAGGAGCTTTGTCCGTATTTATGGCTAGGAGGAGTCTGTCTGTTAATTACTGTTGGACTAGCATGTCTGTGAGAAGGTTGTCAAAGTCCAGTGCTCAGGGGTGTGTGTGAGTTTGGTATTTACAGGAGGGTGTAGCATTAAACAGTGTCCTTGTGTGTTATAGGTCTATTAAAAGGTTTACTGTTCATCGCTCACCGGCATCAACAGTGGATCTTGTAGTCTGGAATCCTCAGGTGAGGCTTCATCTCTCTATAAACAAGATCTGAAATGACCAGAGAATTAATTTGGCATTCATGGAGACTCTTATGTAATATCACTAGTTGTGGGCAATAAGGCAACGTAATGTTGACTGGTGAAGCACTCTGCTAAAGCACTTTTGAATTGTAACATAAAATGTTAACATACTTTTGGGAACATTTAGTAAAATGTGACAACAATAATGCACACTTTTCCAACTTCAAGAAAAGAAAATGTTGTGAAAACGTCTTCACGTTAATATTACGTATCTGTCGTGAATCAGGATTACCATGTTGTACATGAGTGGAGATATTATTAACAGCAAAGATCAGAAGTCACCTATGAAAATAGTGATTGTCTGTCTTTTCTATGCTTTACATATTATGCAAATACCCTTGTTGTCATTTGCAGTTTTTGGTCTTTCATGATCTGGGCTCTCCAGCACTCGAGTGTGAGTGAAACTCTTACTCTGACGTCTGAGCAGGTCTCCCAGGGAAGAAGTTTCAGCTGCCGTTCAGCAAATTAGTTCCCTGGTTATTACTCCACTGTCACCTTTCAGGTTTGCTTTAATCAATTCTATCGATTGAGAAGGTTGCTGTGCCTGTGGATCATTGAAACTGATCTTTTTTTTGGCGCTGCTGCAGCTTGTAGTACTGTGAGCAAATTAGGGTGTTAATGTGTTGTGTTTCAGTATCTTGTGTCCTATGGTTTGCTCTGTGTGTGTGTGTGTGTGTGTGTGTGTGTGTGTGTGTGTGTGCGTGCTCGTGTGTGTACGTGGGTGCATATACGTCAATGCATTGCTTTTGCATTGTGTCCACACCCATGTGGACCATCAGGATTGGGAAGTGAGGATGAGGAGTGAAAATGTTAACAGTGTATATGTACCACATAAACCTCTTAAATAAAACGAAACAAGATAATGCAGTTTTTTTCTTCGAGCAGGAAGAAGCAGATCTTCAATGTGATAAATAGGTTTTCTTGTTCCATGTAAATATCTGATATGGCAAACATGATGTGAGAAAACCTGAGCTTCTAGTTAAACTTTTTAAAAAGATTTTTCTAGTAACTTAAAGGTAAAGATACATATAACCGTTTTTAATGTTATTACAGTGCTCCTAGATCTTTTAAGAACCGACAACAAACCTTTAAATGAATTGCCTATATAAACTATTCATGCTTAGACTAACACAAAAGCTATTGAGATATTCCCAGTCCTAAATATATTCATGATGTGATTAAGTGAATCAAACATATATGCAGAAATCTGAACTCCAGAAGTGAAATTACAGTGAGTTGTTTTATTACGCAATTTATTTGCTGATTTTTAACTTATTGGGGATGAAAACATGGATGGACATATTCTGTATTGTTTGCACATAGTATGTGCAAAAGTTATTACACCCTTTTTCAATTTGGCCAATATGTTTTTTCATGTATTCAAATGTTTCAAATAAATGATTTGAAGAACAAAGCCATATTTGAATTCGTTCTCTGCAGATGATATGTACTTATTTTCATTTAGTTAATCAACCAAACATGACTGGAGGTGTTTTGCATGTAGTTGGTCAGTAAACAAAAACACTGATGATGAAAGAAAAGACTTGCATGGTACCAAAGCCTTCAGGGTGAATCTTGAGGAACATAAAACTGATGGCTGCAAGAAATCACAGATGTGTTGTGGGAATACGAGAACATGGCAAAAACCATTTTCTACTTGAATTTGTTTTACTGTTTAAACAAGTGTACATAGCTCTTATTTCTGACAGCCTTTCACAATAATGTCAACATTAATTGCTGGAGTCTGCAGGTTATGAATACTAATGCCAAAACGTTGTCCACTTTTCATATACTGTACATTTAATCCTCCTTTAGCCCTGTTTTCATTCCTCTCTTTCTATCCAAAGCCTTTATGTCATATTTACTATTTTCATGCTCCCAAGCTCCAAACACCAGAATTGGCCTAATAGTGAAATATACACTCATTTGCTTTTTCACTTCTCTTAAATTCTTTAATTTTCCTCCTTCCATCATCCCACAGGATACTCCTGGGTCTGGTACTCTTCAAATTTTCAGATTAAAGCTAGATCTTATAAGGGGGGGACAGGAGTGATACTGCATTTCATACTGAGAGCTTATGTAGATAGACATGCTTTCTTTCATCCCTCCATCATCCCACAGAAACCCTCTGATCTCACTGCGCCTTCAGATTTTAAGCTATAACCAGCAAACCTGATAGAATCATACAGTCGAGGACTCAAAGCACAGGACTGGGTTTATACTTGTAGTACTTATGCAACTCTGCTATACTAAGTTTCAGTTTCACTCCATTCATTTTGCAGTTCCTTGACTTTGTGAGCTATAACATCACAGATGTATGAATGTGGGGGGGGGGGTTGGAGCCTATCCCAGCTGAAATGGGCAAAGGCAGGGTACATCCAGGACAGTCGCCAGCACGTCGCAGGGCCACATACAGAGACAGACAACCATTCACGCTCACATTCGTACCTAGTGGCAATTTAGTGTGCTCAATTGACCTATCCCCAATGCACACATGTTTTTGGTGGAGGAAACCCACGCAGTCACGGGGAGAACACACAAACTCCACACAGAGAGACCCTTCACCCAACCCGGGAGTCAAACCCAGGACTTTCTTTCTGTGTGACAACAGTGTTAACCCCGGCGCCACCATGCCGCCCATTAAGAGATCAAATAATTTAAATGAAAGAGAAAGTTGAAGAGGCTAAATTCAGTTCAAAAAAGGTATACAGTAAACCCCCGCTTTTTGCGCGGGTTATGTTCCAAGAGTACCCACATATAGTGAAAAACTGCGTTGTTGTGATGTGGTAAAAAAAAAAAGAAGCCTAAAAATACCTATTTTTATAGGGTAAACCCAAAATATGCCCCCAAATATACTCCGAAAACACTTTCATTGCATTTTCAACTCTGCTTAATACATTACCCTTAAAGAAGATGTAAAGATAAACCCGTATCCATACTGTACAGTGCTAGAATGTAAAATACAGATGTTACGCCTGTATAGACTGTACTGTAATTCATGCACGGGTGTTTTCTTTGGTATAAGCAGGTAAATACAGTAAAAAATTAATTTAATTTACAGTAATGAAAATACAGGGCTTTAAGAAGAACAAAACGAAAAACACAAGAACACTTAAGACACTCCACGGGGGAAATTCTGGACTGTAGACTGGATTTATGTTACAAAATTAGTAAATTATATTTTTCTTAATAATTTAGCACCCAAACGTATGAAAATGTATATATTGCCATGAAAAAAGCTGTGACGTCCGGGCCTTGTCCACCATGCCCCCTTTTCCTCATGCTGGTTGTTTTGGCACGGTGCTTAGCAACCCAGCACGAGGATGAGGGGGCGTGGCAGACGAGGCCCAGACGTCAAAAAGTAAAAAAAAATGCGGAGGATATGCGGGGGTTTCAGGGAACAATTATTAGTTGAGTTCTCAGAAAAAATCTGCGTTGGACTAAGAGGCAGGTGAGGTACAGTGATGTAGTCAGGCAGACAAGATACAGCGAGGTTGAGAGGCAGGTGAGATACAGCGAGTGTGAGAGGCAGGTGAGAGACAGTGAGGTAGAGAGGCAGGTGAGGTACAGTGATGTAGTCAGGCAGACAAGATACAGCGAGTTTGAGAGGCAGGTGAGAGACAGTGAGGTAGAGAGGCAGGTGAGGTACAGTGAGGTAGAGAGGCAGGTGAGGTACAGTGAGGTAGAGAGGCAGGTG
>JBBJLS010000041.1:32579612-32593663 GCA_037577275.1 Bryconaethiops microstoma | reverse complement strand
TTTTTTTTTTTTTACCTTTGTGGAATCGAAATAGGGAATCGATAAGAACCGGAATCGATTAAGCGGAACCGGAATCGAAAAAATTCAAATGATACCCATCCCTATTCATGAAGCACATTTAGTTCCAGACTACAATGTTAAATAGCTGTTAGTAGCTAATGTAAACACATTGGCATGGAAGGCACACGAGGGACATTCAAAAAGTTTCCACGCTCTGATAAGTTCATTGGAAACAGTAGAGTAGTAATTGGAATTGAAATTCATAATAAATAGAATTTTCAAAAAGTACGGAAACTTTGAATGTCCATATCTACACATTCTTAGTCCATTCTAATGTTTATAGGACCTTTATAGAACACTTTAAGGTCTGTTTTCAATTCGTCAACCAACCTGTCAAGAGAACGAGTGTGTTTTTATTTTCTAATTAGTTTTCAATTCTTTTTTTGTTTAGTATCCGTTTTTTGTTCCACAGTAGTAATGGGATGAATATGATTTTTAGTGGGTGTATATAAATGCTAGTGGTTTCCTAGTGGGTACAGGGCATATACTTGCATAATTTGCAGAATACACAACTGATTCTATCTGAATGTATGAGAAATTACTATGGGATTGCAAGCAACTTTCTGCCCAGACACTAAAAAGATATCTTTGAGCATCTCTAAACGTGGTGACATGATGATTACTGTTAGTGCCATTTAATTCTTGTTCTTCTTATTATTACAAAATGTTTAACTGCCATTCAAGCTCACAGCCCAGTCCTTTTCAATATGGCCCAGATGTTTTCAATAACTTGTTCACAAACCATATTTGTGCATTTTCCCCATTTATCTGTCTCGTATTATTTATTCACAGCTTAATTATATAATAACTACATACATGAATATTTATGTTGTGAAACCTTCATGCTACTTTTTACACATCTATTTTTTTTCTCCTTTTTGTCCAGGAATGGTCGTTTCTCGTGTGAACCTGCTGGAGGTCTGACCTCCCTGACGGAACCTCCCCCTGGACCTGGTTTTGGGGTCAGGCCTGACTTATAACTGCCTCTGAGAGACCAGCCTCAGCACAGGCCTGCATGTAACTTAAACTTGAGTCCTTTCAAATGTCACAGTCATCTGAGTGTAAATAAAATGTTAATTGTACCTAAAAGAGTAGTGTGCTCTTTTATACATGACAGTTGGTTTGCACATTCAAATTGGCAAATCTGGTGCAGAAAAAGAAGGAAAAGTACTCAAGACCAGAAATTCCCATTTAGAAACTGAATGCAAAAGCATGCATAATGTTTGTGCTATGTATTAAAACTTCTAGATCTGATCTGTGTACAGACAGTTGCAGGTTTCATAAAAACGGACTGAACTGTGGAATGCACACAGGAATACTGTAAGCAGCAGAACCAGAATTGCACGGCAGCAGTCCGGACAGAAGCAACTAGAACAACTCCTCAAAAGCATCTGACGCACGGAATAAATTTGCTGAGGTGTAGCCACATGAAAGGCGACAGCTCAGCTGAAAAGCATACACGCTTGATTTTTTTTTTCTGTCGACGTGGCATTGCTACATGATTTTTAGATCACTGACTGGACTGTGAGACCCAGAAATCTCAGTTTTGGCATCTCAGACTCCTTGTGCTTCCAGGACAGCATTAATGTTAAATACCTACAGGGCCAGACTAGCTGTACAGATACACCCCTGCACGTTTGAACCACTGCTTCCATTATAGTGCTTCACACTAGCTGTAGTGTTCACTGCCACATATTTCAGACCTCCTCTGGCTCGTCTAGCCACTGCCCATCCCCCCCTCTCCACAACACGAATGTTCTCGGTCGGTGCGACGTCCGACTCGTTAACGAATCGTTCTTTTGAACCAGTTATTCTCAACTCAATCTGAATCACCAGTCCCAGCTGTGTAATTTATGTCATAAGACAGAACATTATTAATCCTGAGGACAATTCTTGCATCTTTAGCATGCTCAGTGCAATAAAAAAGAAGACACTAGAAAAACAAAGACAATAGTGCAACACTGACAGGAACATCCATGTAACGAATAACACTATATCACTGACATTGACGCAATGCTCATATAAATTTTACGGGACAGGGTGAAAGACTAATCGTTCATAGATTACCAAATAAACTACCACACATATGCATGATTGGTATGTTTTTTATTTGAGGACTGTCGTTTCTGCTTCGAACAGTAATCATATAGTCTGCCTACATTACTGCATTATTGGGTTTATTCTATTGGTTATGCTGCTTCTATTTTTTCCACTGTTCACTTTGCTGCTGTAACAATGCGAGATTCCCACCTGTGGAACTAATAAAGGATTATCTTCTCTTCATTTGTGGGTCAGTGAATCGCACAAACGGTGGTCCGGTTCACTTAAACGAATCGGCTCGGCTGAATCGAACAGAACTGGTCTTTGCTATTCGGAGCTCGTTCTGCAACATAATGGACGCCACTGCGCATGCGCGACAAAAATAATGTAAAAATAACCACTGCGCCACAAACAAACACGGCAAAGTACACCGCGGGCGAGAGGCTGTTGCTCTAATAACGGGGCTAAAAGAGAGTCACAAAAGAGTACGAAATGAAAGAGAAGTCATATTTACTCCACTCTTCAGGCAAAACCCTCTCAGACATTTTTTTTCGAGAACCTTCCTCCAGCGGCTGCGGCGGCGTACCGAGGGGGGTGACGTCACGTCCCACCTCACCCAGGGCGGGCTCGTCTTTTATTTATTTAATTTTTAACGTACAAACACCAAAGTAGGAAAGCACGTCGCGCCAGAAATACAGGCACGACAAACTGTAGCTCAAAATGAAATAACAGGCTAAGACTGAGAGTGGCGAAAGTTTAAGATAAAATCGAAAAGAAGAGACGCGGTCCTACCACGGGCAGCAGTAGAGAGGAGCCTTTTAAACACGGTCGGGCTGGAGATGGTCACGTGACCGAACTCGGACCAATCAGTGAGGAGCTCCTCTTGTTTTTGCTGGGGCTTTTCTTAGAGGCTGTGTTTGTGAGAGAGAAAGAGAGACAGAGAGAGAGAGAGAGAGAATGAATGTGTGTGTGTGTATGAGTGAGTGAGTGAGTGAGTGAGTGAGTGAGAGAGAGAGAGAGAGAGAGAGAGAGTGTGAGTGTGAGTGTGTGTGTGTGAGTGAGAGAGAGAGCGAGAGCGAGAGCGAGGGGGAGAGAGACAGACAGAGACACACACACACACACACACACACACACACACACTGGGGATGTTTTCAAAAAGCGGTCGTAAGCTGGATACGGACGTTACGCAGTTGCAGGGTTTAAACGCTCGTTTCTGAACGTTTTTCCGCGTCAGTTTCACGTTTTCTCAGCTCTTGGTCACGGACTCGAACGGCTGAAACAGCTTCCATACGGTAAGTTTAAAAATAACACTAATTTTGTTTTTTTAGGTTGCAGGAGAAAAGGAGGCAGCTGTAGCTAACCATGGCGAGCTAGCTAGGGAGCTAACTCCAACGAACGTATAGATTCAAACGGCTCTCTTTCAGCTCGTAGCTGTATAAAATGGCTCGAATTAAGGTTTTTGCGCCCCGTACTTGTTTGTATTCGTGTCTGAGCATTTAATTGACCTATTTGCTCGTTTAAAGGTTAAACTACTCGTGTACGACGACGGAAAGGCAGTGACAAGCAGCAGGTTTGGTCCATACAGACCAAATAACTCAAGGCTGCTTTCTTCTTAAAAAAATAGTCAGGTCTTCTGAATTTAATTTAATTGAAAATAAATGGGGAATTTTACACTGACTTCAAAAAGAGGGCCCTTTTTGTGTTTTTGGGAGGTTTGCCAAGGAAATAGGGCCAAAAATTGGACCAAAAGCCAGTTGCATCTTTACATCAGAATTTTTTCCAAAGCCAATTGCACCTTAAAGCTGTAAATTGTCAACAGTGGCTTTGCAGAAAGGTCCTAATCATTAGGATGTTAAACGTTATTTATCTGTGGTTGTGAATACTTTTCCCCCTATACATTTCATTTACAACTTACCTTGTGTTAGATGCATTCCTTTTTTGTCAAGACAAAAAAGTGTGTGTAAAGTTGGTATATTCACTTGAAGTGTTTCAGGACTTGGAGGGAATGGGAGTGTGGTGCTAGTGCAGAAGGGGGGGACTGAATCTCCAGAGCTACTGTGGGCTTTTGTCTGTGTGTGTGTGTGTGTGTGTGTGTGTGTGTGTAGAGGGGTGGCGCAGTCTGCAACACAGACAAGACCCCTCCGTGTGCTCTTATTTGGGTGTTTTTTGTACACCTTTTTACATTTGCACAAAGTGCAACTTGCCCAACCATCTATTATATGCATCTATTATTTTGTTTAATAACCATCCAGAGAATGGAATCACAATCTGAATGGATTTCTCTGACAGTGTTCATATACAAAGCATACTCACCATTGGTGGATTTTTTTTTAAAGTACCATTTTTTCCTTATTATTATTATTTTTGTTTGCATCTGGCTTTGTGTTATAACCATACAGAGACCGGAATCACAATATGAATGCATTTTTTTGACAGTTGGCTGTCCAGATATACAAGCATACTCACCCTGCATAGGTTTTTTTACGTGCTCTTTCTTGGAAGTACCGTTTTCCCTTACTAATACTACTACTGTTGTTGTTATTATTATTATTATTATTATTATTATTATTATTATTATTATAGTCCGCCAAGCGTGTGCATCAAGCTTTGCATGAGCAAAACAGACGCACTGGCTCATCAGCTCAGCAATTTGAGGGGGGGTGTGTTGCCACAAAGCTTTCTCCACGGTGTGACCGACGGCCCGTCCTTCGCACACAAGCCTTTTGTCTAAAGGACGATATCAAGGCGTCTTCAGCTGCTTTCAGCGCCCCATGCCTTTGCCTTGATGCCTGCGTTTTCTCATATTCCTTCAGTGAGTTGTGGTTTTGAGGACATACCTTGCTACTACATTGTTTACTAGGACTACATTGACACCCATCAGACTTAGACACTACGAGGCACCAATTACACACACAAGCTGCAAAAATCAGATGTGATGTTGGTGACTTTTAACATGACCGTATACAAAAACTACCTACATCAGAAATGACAGGTCATTATTTTGTGTGTGTGTATCCCGTTTTGAGCTGATTTAAAATCAAACCATAGGAAATAGGCCAGATTTATGAACATCTTAGTCAGAACATCATTGTTCAGGTGACAATGTTTAAGCTTTTTAATAAGGCCTTCAGGTTTCTTACCGTTTTGTCTCTTCCCCATTGTTTTTTAATCGATTTGAATTCACTTAATTTGTGTGTACTTGTTTAGTTGTATTTTATTTAAGTCTACAGTGTTGCAGCTGTTTAGTTTGTGAAAATAATCGTCACTCTTAATGTTGTCAGGACTGTCTCAGTACTTCAGCTTTGACACTTTGTATGTTTTGGGCAAAATATTTTACTGACTTGATGTGAATTTTTTTTTTTTTTTTTTGTGGAATGCAAAGTAAATCTCTACGCCCACTCTAGACTTTTGCTCACACACTTGCAAAATGACATATTAGGGATTATCCAGATATCCCACTTTTCCACTGGGCCACTGGCCAACAAGAGCTTGTGGTTCCTGTTGTTTTTCCACTGACCCTTTTTTCAGGCATTTAGCCACATGTCCAAGCCCTTGAAATGAGAACTCATGCAGTTTTCCTCATTTTCAAGAAGGAGAAAACAGAAAAGGGAACGTGTTTGCTGTCAGTATTTCCAGTGTTGGATTGCAGTAAAATTGCTCATCGTCCTTATGGTTTGTTTACATTAGATTACTGATGGGGCTGGGGGGTGGGTGTCTCGCAACGTCTAAGTTGGCAAGACCAGTGCAGCTTTTAGCAAAACAGGAGACGGGAAATAGGAGCGAGCGCAACTCAGTGTAAACATTGGATAAATACCTAGATACACTGATAAATTACTTTTTAGGTCATGTTACCGCATAGTGCACTTTCTCTTGTCGAATTATCTGCTGTAACGGTTGCATTAACTTACGTGTTTCTCGTTCTGACTCCGCATTAGAATGTGTTTCCGTGTTTGGCATAAGAGCTTTTTCCATTGTCTGTCATTAAAACAAAAAAACACAAGTGTCAGGGAAAACATAATTAGATAAGAAGGCATTTGTTTACGTGGGCTATCTTGATGCTGTCTGGTACTGGCCTATATCTTGCCATTCATAATATATAAAGACTGTTTATTTGCTACGATACGCATAGTAGACTGGCTTTGAAAAGCCTTACTCAAGTCAGGAATAGCTTAGAATCAATTCTACAGTATGTTGCCCACACAGTGGATTTGCCATAAAACAAATCATTCTAGCATCCAAGATTATTGTGTTCATTCTTTTCCAGTGCTGAAAGCACTTCAGTTAAGTGTATCAGGCTCATAACATTACATTCATATTCTGTAAGCATTTTTACAGTACCTGTTCAGGCTAATACAGTTTCCTTGATTAAACCCTACACTTACAGGCCGCAGGATTACTAGGCATACAGTGAAGAAACATAAGATTTCAGACACGATTTAATATACTTTTGGTGCCTTTATTTACTTTAGATTAACACACTATGTTTTGGTATTAACCATGGTTTTGAACAAAATATTAATACATTCATCAGAATAAATGTGTAACAACAATCAAATTGATTGGGGGGGCGGGGGGAGTGTTCAGACATTATTTTAAGATATATATGTAAAGGTTAAAAATAAATATTCGTGGAGAAAGCTACAAAGACAATGAGCATCTCTGTCAGTAAGACTGGTTTGATTATATTCGACTGGAAAGTTCATTTCTCTCAGACTAATGATAAGGTAAGAGAGTAGCCAACGGTCACTTGGAACATTTTCAGGATGACCTGAACACAACAGTAGCAACAGTTACAAAGAGAATCATATCACCACAAAACTCCTGCTAAAAAAGGAGCACGTTGATAATTTCGAAAGCATTTAAACTTTAATTTAAAAAAATTAATCATATTTGGAATTAAAAGGAACACCAAACCCATAGTGAAGTATGAAGGTGAGGACATCCTAATATGAGGGTACTGCTTTTCACTAGAGTGTGGCATTACATGTCATCAAAGAAATTTGTCTTCTTGGGCAAGTAATAAGAGAAGAGATGTTTCAACAAGAACATTCCCAAACATACAGCCAAATGACTCAAAGCGGGTTTAAAAAAAAAAAAAAAAAGGCAAAGATGCTTGCCAGGTCTAGCCAATCTCCTGACGTGAATTCTGTTGAAAATGAATGGAGAATAAGAAATTGTGAGGTTAACAGAGGGACCTTTTGTTTTTTCAGAGAATTGCAAATGATTTGCCAAAGAGAAAGGGCCAAAAATTGGACCACAACACCGCAAAAAGCCAGTTGCATCTTACCGTAGGCGTCTTGAAGCTGTGATTGCCAACAATGGCTTTGCAGAAAAGTCCTAATGTTATTAATTTGTGGTGTCTGAATACTTTTCCCTATGAATTTAATTTACAACATACCTTTGTGTATGCTCTTAAATACCTTCCTTTTTTGTTGAGTGTGTGTGTCTGTGTGTGTAAAGTGGGTATATTCACTTGAAGTATATTAAATAAAAACAAGAATACTCATCCGAATACTCATTTCTTCTGCAAATAGTGAATCATTTACTCGAATGACTTGTTTATAACACTGTTGTCAAATTACAGCTGCACCAACTACCATGTCACAGATCGTTGTGGGCACAACATCTGTTTTTTGTTTTTCCTCCACTGCTCACGTCTGATTTACGGTTGTAAACATGGTGGTATTCATATGGGTTCATCTAGTCTAGGTCTGCGTCGTTGGGTGGCGAACATAAGCATTTCCATGGTGCTTGTCATGTGAGCGGGGGCTGTTCGCATGGTGAGGAGAGAGAAACAGGCATGCGTAAGAGCACACTGACTCACCCTCTTACCCATTAGACATTGCCCTTTGTGCTCAGAACCATTCCCGTGAGAGACCTCTTGCTCTGCTCCATATTCGCTCTGGATGCCATTTTTATATTTCCCTCGCTCCCGCTTATTTCCATGTTTTTGAGACGTGAAGGTGCAGGCAGGATTTAGAGCATTTTAATTTGTAATGGAGCCAGTGTGATGCATGGAACTGCTGTAACTGATTGACTTACTAACACACTGCAGTAAAAACAGTGAGAGTTTTTAATGTTACCACTGTTCAGATAGCAGAAGAGTATAAAATGCAGCATGAGGATAATGTTTTAGCATGAGGATAATGGTTTTTATATTTTGTATTTAAAATAATAAAACGTAATCCTTAACAGGAGTGTAATCTGTGCCTTGTAACGTATCTTTTTGTATCAAGAGATAAGAGGTATTTATCACAAACCAAAAGCCTCATGGACTCTCCTTGTAGCTCCACCCCAGAGCTATCAGTTGTGTAATGAACACTTTTTGTGAGTTTCTAATGTTTCAGTGATTTCAATAAACCAAAATCTTAATTATATGTAAGCGTTTTCTTATAAAGGGTATGATGAGCGGAACAATTATTTGTGCCCTTAAAAATCAAAATGTAAAAATATTTGTCCTTGTAGAGGTTAAGACTTTGAGTTGTTGTAGTTTTTTTTTGGTTTTTTTTTTAAACATGAAAACCTCTACCTTAGGTTAAAGGTAATTCAAAAGCCATGAAGGTTTTTTCATTAACATGTACAGTAGGATTTGAAAGAACAAAACTCAGATCAGAACAGTCTGAGAACAGTCTCAGATCATGTTCTTCTAGCCATTGGAACAGACAGCAACTTGTTTTACTTCATTCTTCAGAAAACCGAGGAAATAAGTTGTTTGTATGCAAAGTAGGGACCAGCCTGCATCGTTTCAATGTTTTAAACAATTTCTCTACAGCTTTACTTCAGCCCCAAAAGAGAGATGCTAAAAAAAGACCATGGTTTTCTCTCATCTTCTGTGTGACGCTGGATGTCATTTGAATGTTCTTTTTTGTGACCTCCTTGTAAAGTAACATAGTTTCTTGGGAAAACCCCACTAAATATATCTGGTTTCTTTCGTCACCCCAGAAAGGTCAGACTCTTGAGCCTGTATAAGATGACAGGATGATGTGTAGGCCCTTATTCGCACCATAGCCAGCTGATGCGGTGAGCTGTCTACGACTGTGGCGTTTGCTGCCCATCAAAATGAGTAACTTTTAAAGAGACAGGCTAAACCTAACTTATCTTTCTTAGTGTTTGTTCCACTGGAGCTCAAAACGTGGCCTGAATATGCCTTTAGTTATGGCTTAGTAATGAAGAGAAATTCATAAATGACTTATAAAACATGTACTAAGCTGTGATCAGTACATAAGTATAGTCATGTCCTGTTACAACATACAACGACTCAAGCCTAAGATCTGAAGCCTACTATTCCGAATTGCTTGATGGTTTGTTTTACCAGAAATATATTAACTATAATGATGTGACAGTGATGATGATGATGATGATAGTAATAATTGGAATAGGAGATAGATCATTTACAATAATTGGGGTTATTATTGATTGGTTGCTGTTTATTAGAATTATTCATAGAGAAGCTTTACTTGCATGTATTTATAGTGAATCTGGTGACTTGTTATTCCAATAATAGTGAATAGTGAATGGAGAGTGTTTAAAAAAAAAAATACAAAATTTTAACCTGATTTTATAAGAGCGCTTTCTGCTTGTTTGGTTATTCTGTAGTGTGGATGTGGTTTAGTTGTGGAACTCTACAGCACTGCCTCGTTTATAATTGTCCCTGCTTCAGTTCAGTGAAGGCCGTGTGTCGTTACGTGCTATCGAGCCTTCCTGCGCATGTGCAGTTCCACAGTCTTGGGATTCATTGCCACGCCCATAAATCTGTGCTACCTTGCATTGTTGAGTAATATCTTAAAACCTCTTTTGTTACTTTCGACTTTTGCACAAGTACTTTTCTGCACCTACACCTTTCTGTCTTCAGTGCACAGTGCAAGGGCATAAGAGTGTGTGTGTCACTGCTCAAGGGTAATAAATGAACGTTTGTTGTCTTCGTTGTTTTTGCCAGTTTGTTGCTTCTCCTCAGTTAACAAAGAAAACCCTTAGAAATGTTAATTTCTGAAGCTATGTTTGCTTCTTTAGTTGCACAATATGTGGAAGTATGAAATAAATCTTCTCTATGTTCAGTTAGATCAATAGGCTGTTTTAGAGCTTTGGCTTAATGCTGCTAGTAGATGGGATAGGAGCTTGCATTTTATTTGGATATTCAGTGACTGTCATCTTCCATCTGTTTTTTCCTTACATTATTGTGGACCCCGACAAGTCTTTGGAACTAGAACTGTGTGGAATATCTTCAGTCCTGATATTTTGTAATTTAGGCTGCTTTATGTTCATATGTAAGATGTCTACGCTTCTCAAACACAACGTTGCATAATCTGTAGACATGAAACATTACTTTTAACCTGAAATAGCTTTCATTTGGAATACTTTCCAACATAATGTGCAGGGAAGCACAGTATAATTTTTGTTAGAGTGTGTTGAAATTGCAGCAGTGTAAATGTGGGCCTTCTAAACTGTCGGTTCACGCAAACTGGTTTCACAGAGGATGTGAAAACGAAAGTCTTCATAATAGCTTAAAGTGTGTGTGTGTGTGTGTGTGTGAGCAGTTAAACAGTGAAGTATGTGAACCAACCCTCCATGCACTCACGCACGCATCCACTCTGTGTGTGTGTGTGTGCGCGCATGTGTGTGAGGAGGGTGGAGCCTGCTGATTGCACAATGTACTGGGCTGACTGTTGTTGTCCAGAGCTTTTTTTTTTAAACAAGGTTATTTGGTTGTAACGGCTGCTGTCTGTTCTGAATTGGTTGACAACCATGTGCTCTGCACTGAGCTGCAGCTCTGCTCATGAACTGCTCATGACCTGAGCTTGTTTTTGTTTTCAGCAGCTGACTGTTGTAAAACGTGAGCTTCACTGCTAACGAGTTCGTAGCATTACTGGATGTTTATAAATTCTTGATTGACAAAAGATCATGAGATTGTAAATATACGCACACATATTTATTACAACTCAAGATTGAATTTGCAACCATTTGGTTGACATTATTTTTACATTATGAATATATGCACACATATTATTGTCTAAAATGATAATGAGTATATTTTGTCAATTATGTTTATGATTTTATGTAATTGATGAATTTCCTAATGTTTCTGTCTCATTTGTTTTTCCCCAAAGTTCAAAGCAAGTTTTGGGTAACATCTTGACTCCGGTAAAGGTCCTTCAACAACGCTTTCATAGTAGCTGTCCATTTCCTTCTCCATATCAACCTTAAAATTAAAATATAACCATAGTTTTAAACAACTCATGTACTGTAGTAAATAATATGTAAATGCTGTTGGTTTCAAAATGTAGAATTTACTCCCCAGTCCACACAATTCATATATGGAAACTAAGCTGCAAAAACAGACTGTTTTGAATTCTTTGGTCTTGTCATCACCAAACCAACACATTTGTATATACCTGCCAACGCAACTTACTGCAGTGTAGATCCCCTCATTCACAACTATTGTACATTATTACAATTATTATTACAACTCAACATTGAGCATCAAACCCCTTGGTTGTGACATTGTTTTAAAATTCTGAAATGGTTTAATATAAAAATTAAACAGCACTGCTCCTACATATGCGCACACGTATTTATTTTTGTCTAAAATGAAAATGGGTGTATTATATTTAAGTAATGTTTCCGACTTCTGTCATTTGTTTTTGCCTGCCCAAAATTCAAAACAAAATTTGGATCACATCATGATTCCTTCTAAAAGTGTCAACAACACTTTACTTATCTTTTTATTGTAGCTGACCATTTCGTTCTCCATATTAAGCATAGTTATAATATAATAATATAAGCATAGTAAATAATTTGTCATTTGTTGTATACTGTAGTATGTAAATGCTGTGGTTTCAAAATGTACAATTTACTCCCCAGTCTATACAATTCATATATGGAAATTAAGCTGCACAGACTTTTGTATTCTTTGTTTTTGTTTTTGACATCACAAAGCCAACACATTTCCATATCCCTGCCTGTTCAGCCTGCTGCAGTGTAGCCCTCCTCATTCACAAGAAAATTTATAACCGGTGATTTAGTCTGGATTACATTTTGGATAAGACACACTACAGGGCAGCCACCTGGAACACAAATTATTTGCATTTATCAGTATATTTCTTGGAGACAAGGGGAGATTGGTAAATGAATCGTAGCTGTTCATAAAACCACAAATGTCAGAAATGACTGTAAAGAAAAAATAAAATAAAAATGTTACATTTTCTTTAGTTGAAACATTTTCTTTAGTTCAGTTCAATAAATTTCCAGTAGTTAGCAACACTGTGTTAATATTCTCTGGTCGTGAATCAGGATTTTAGTTAGCAACCGGTGGTCCCCTCCTCGTCCACTTCCCCCACTCACTCAGGATTGAGGCTCTGAGCTTCAGTTTTAGCTTCACCCATAGTCTGCTCAGACAATTAACCTCTTATTGTAATTGTCGCACTGAGCATTTTTGACATCTGGTCATTTAAAGTGCCTCTAAAGGTCATTTCAGGCATCTTTTAGTTTCAATGACCAGGTTTTGAATTCTTTGAATTTAGGTGAAAAGTGATCCAGTTTTTTGTGTGTGAGTTAACATTTTCTTTTTTAAAATTTTTTTTTTATTTTTTACATTTTACCATATAGTAACAGTTGCCATTTTTTAATACCTTTGTTGATGGAATATGTTCAAATTTAAAATATTTTAAAAAGTTTGGAGAATATCAGATAACGAATCTAATGATGTTGTACTGGTACATTATTGAAAATGTTTATTGCAATATTAACATCGAATGATTAAAGTAACATTAGTATAACTACTATGGAATTCATTTTCTGTGAGGTATTAAAAAGAAAACACATTGCATGTACAAATAAGATGAAACTGAACTTAGTTTTCCAAAAACACATTTACCCTTTACTACTTTAGTGTTTTCTCTATCACTTTGCTAGTTTTTCTTGTTTAATTATTTAACAGAACTATTCTTCTACTTCAGGGGTTCTTGCTTCTGGTATTTGACACAAATTTCGGTCAAGTAGGTATTTATTTGTCATTTCAACCATATACACACAGTACACAGTGAAACAAAACAACATGCCTCCAGGACCATGGTGCAACACTAACAGAACTAAAAGACCACCAGTGCAGACAGGATGAAAGAGAGTGCAAAAAAAAGCACAAGGGCAACAAAACAACCAGACAAGACCACGTTTAATGCAGTCGACAGTAGTTACAGTCACTGTAACAGTGTTTTGAACAGGCACTGTATTCTAGCAGCAGAGAACAGCAAAAATGCAAAGCAGAAGTTGCATGTGCAAAAATGCAAAATAGAGCTAGAAGGCAATAAATATAATTGTTTAAATGTAGAAGCAGCAGGACAGAGAATGTGCAGTGTAATAAATGGAAGGGTATTTGAACAAATAACTTTGTTTAAATATATTTATGGTGTGGGTAAACTTGGCGGGGGGTGGTGGGTTCGGGGCGGAACGATAAGTCTTGTCTGAACACATCATAGCAAGTGCAGTATTGTTTGGGTAGTCTGATAAATCCAAGCATTATGTCCCATGTTTTATTCTAAGGATTAATATTATACATTTCTAATTCTAATGTATATTGCAAACATGAATTTATTAATTACACACAAGGTTTTCAGCAGATATATTTGAGTGTTTGGTCTATGTTCACATTATTAAATTGTATTTAAAACTACAGAAATAGTGAATAATTTTCAGGAGAACGATGATGACCTTTTTTATCTTGAATTTACCAGCAGGAAGATCTAAAGTAGTGGAACAGTAAATTAATTTTGCTGTGGGAGTGTATATTTTGAGTTTAAGTCACTCTGAGGTGCTGGTCAGAGTGTGACCTGGGATGGGCAGAAGAGTGAACTTCCTCTACTTAAAGTCACCAAGGCCACAGAACGTGTGTGTGTGTGTGTGTGTGTGTGTGTGTGTGTGTGTGTGTGTGTGTGTGTGTGTGTGTGTGTGTGTGTGTG
>JBBJLS010000041.1:32551040-32573095 GCA_037577275.1 Bryconaethiops microstoma | reverse complement strand
GTGTGTGTGTGTGTGTGTGTGTGTGTGTGTGTGTGTGTGTGTGTGTGTGTGTGTGTGTGTGTGTGTGTGTTCAGGGGAGCCGGACTGAGCCATAGCCAATAGCAGCAAAACCTCGTTGTTGTCATGGCAGTCAGGCTTGAGATTTGCCTCCCCTTGATAGGAGAGTAATCCAAGCGAATGTAGGCATAAGTAACAGAATATTTGAGTTATAAATACATACAGACTGTTACTAGGCTATTTTAGTAACTGAAACAGATCTTACGAATTTTAATTGGCTATCATTTTGTTTATATAGCATAGTGTATTATAGAGTATTTTTCAGAGTTTTTGTGCTTTGAGCTTGATTTTACCTTCATATTTATATTGTTCTTGTCTCTGTGTGTCTGTGATCATTTGGGATCAATAGGGTTTTTAAAATTTGCCAGTTTCACTGCCAGTCAAGCGTTAAATAGATTTGAATTTGAGATTTTTCATTTATTTATTGAACAAATACAGCCAAATGTCTTTGTGGACGAAAGCTGGAGAACCTCTACATAGTTTTGGTCTAGAGGATCATTATAAAAAAATTGACTATTACTTTTCCCATGAGTGATTGTCTCCATGAGCAAGATTAACTTCTAAGGATCTGAAGGCCCGTCTTGTGCTGGCTAATGTCAATGTTCATGAATCAGGCAAACACTGAAGAAGAATAGCATGTGTAGGAGGACAGCAGGGAGGAAGCCACTACCTTCCAGAACAAACATTACTGCCTGTTTAAAGTTTACTAAAGACTACCTGGATGGGCTGTAAGACTCCTAAAAGAACATAATATGATCTGATAAGGCAAAAATAGAACTTAATGGCTTAAATGAGAAATGTTAGGTTTGGCAAAAAACCAACACAGCATTCCAAAATAAGAACCTCATCTTAACTATGATGCACGATTTGGAGCTGAGAATGTCAGGGCATTCGTTTGTGGACTAAGAAGTAAGAGAAAGTTGGTCTCAAACCAAGACAACCACCCTAAACACATCAATCTACCAAATAATGACAAGCATAAGTTTTCTGTTTTGGAATGGCTTTGCCAGAGTCCAGGCCTTAAAGTAATTGCAGTTTTGTCTGAAGCATGAAGTTTAACAAAGTCCGCCACCAACATGCAGATTTGTAAGAAGAGATGAGCCAGAAATTCCTCAAGTCGAAGTGTGGGACTGATCAACAGTAGAAGGAAATGTTTGGTTGAAGACAGTCATAACAGTTGCTGAAAACCGAGGTTTATATACCTTTGCGCTCGCTCTCTCTCTCTCTCTCTCTCTCTCTCTATCTATATATCTATATATATATATATCTACATATAATAATTAAAAAAAACTTCTAACCCCACTGTGATCACCTGATTCTCTTGAAACTTGGAGTGAGTTTTTTTGCTTGCATTTTAGACATTTTAATGTTCTAGCTTAGCTAATAGTCATTAAATTCCAATTCAGTTTGACTTAAAAAAAAAAAAAGAAGAAAAAAAAGAGCGAGACATTCCTGACTTTCTGCTATGTAGGGTGTCACAAACACAGACTATTTTACAATATTACTGTAAGTTTCGTTAGCAACAGTGTGGTTATTAGAAGCTGTTTCTAGCCCCAGTATTGATAATCAGTGATCAGCTGTTTTAATTTAGTTTGTCCTATACTAAAAAGCTGTAATAGTTGGAGTTATTGCATTCAAATTTCAGACATCAGTCTTCCAATGTTCCAGTTTAGCTAATAGTCATCCACATTACACTGCCAAGCTGTGCTGAATCCATTCACTTTTGCTTTCATGTGAGCAGCTCTTGATATCCAAGATTTTTCTTCCTCTACAGTTGAAATCTTGCTGTTGACCTAATTTTACAGATCAACATATTAGCCTTCTATATTAAGTAATTGCAGCATATGAGTAAAATGAATTTAAAAAATCTGTGAATTGCAATTTTATTTTGTTTTACACACAGTACTGCATTCAATTTAATTAATTGAATTGTGCTGTGATGTTCAAATACTATTTGTTTAAGAAAGGGGTGTTAAAAAAGGAAAAATGGTTATTAAGCCCCTCCTTTTGGGCTTGTGTATCTCTAGTGGAAACTCGGACACACGTTTTTTTTATATGGTGGCCTTATGAGGACCTTTTTTTGTGGGGAACTTCACACTTTGGAGCTGTTTCAGTTTGAGTCTACTTTCTACTACTCACCAGAAGGATGTGCAGAATTCCTTAGTTTTTTAAAATGAAAATTCATCTATTGTGGAAATGATCTGCTTTACCGGAGACAGACACACACACACACAAACTGGCCACTCTCTCTCAAGCGCACTTGGCTAGCTACACTTTCACACCAGGTTTATTTAAATGGTAAGAAAAGCGAATGCAACTTGCTGACAGACAAGCCTGCAAACATGTTTCCTTAAACAAAGGAAAATAACCCATTTAATTAAGGTTTCTAATGAAAATGGATTGCATTTCAGACACTACAGAAAATAACCCTAAAAATGTGTCTCTTTTATTCATTAATTTTTGTTATTTTCAAAACATGTTCATAATATCCATTGGATTTCTACAGACTGTCCGGGTCCGACTCCATTTTATTTTTGGAACACCCGCTTTTCTTATTTCCCCTCCGAATAATCTTTTTTCACTCAAAGAAGAAAATAGGAAAATGTCTTCTAATTTCCTATTTAGGCTGACTTAAAAAAAAAAAAAAGAGCTAGAAGTTTCTGACTTTCTATTCTGAGTGTCACATTAAACACAGGCTGTTATACAGACTAAAAATGGTGCAGTTTACAGTAGGTTAAAAACAGTGCAGTGATTAGAAACTCTGTTTTTCTGCCAGTGCACTAAAACCACTTTGTTGTTTTTGCCAAAGAAACATTGATTTGCTTCTAAACTTGTTTTCCGCATTTGATGTATGGTGCCGGCTTAATATGTCAGAGAGTGCAAACTGTCAGTGTAATCTTATTTTCAGAACTTGTGGCAGTACCATGAGTTTTAGCAGCTGACTATTTCAGCGTGTTCTGTGAATGAGGCAGAAAGCGATGCATTAGTCTATATTTGACTGATTTGTGTGAGCACCTTTTGAGAGAAATGTTCTTGGAGCATCTGTATTATGAGGATCTAGCCTTGTTATCCTCAAGAATATTGTTTAAATAGCAGTTTTGACAGGCACAAACATTTTCTTACATGTGTTTCAGTAGCGGAAATTTAACAGAATGTTTACTGAAGTTTTGCAGTTGCATCAAGTCATACACACATCAAGAGTCCCATTAATTTCAGACCACCTTTTTGTGTGCGTGCGTGCGTGCGTGCGTGTGTGCGTGTGTGTGCGTGCGTGCATGTGTGCGTGCGTGCGGTAGAGTCTATTCCTGACCCAGAGTTCTCTCTGGCCTCCTCTGCAGTCATAGGATCAGGTTACCGTGTTCCATGCAGCCACCTCGTCTGCTGTCTTGACTGTGTGTGTGTGGTAGAGCTACAACTACAAGTTATTTGGGAGTTTTCAGGCCAATATTCATACAAATAGTAAAGTAATGAAAGTGGAAACGGCTTTATTGAAAGAAGAAAAAAAAAACAGTCCTGTTACTGAGCGCTGTTTAAAATTTTCACCGTGTCAAAATAAAAACCTTTTTAAAACATTTTAAGAAAAAAAGAACTCGCTCACATTTTTACTCAGAGAAAATACTGCCACATATTTTGTTTACTGTAAATAAGCAAAGCTTGGTTTAATAGCAGCCACAATTCCCGTGAACCTTAAAATTTTTGAAAGTTTGAGAATTTAAGGAAAAAATCCCGAAATAGACAAATGTGCTTGAATGAATATATACCATATGGTCAAAAGTATAGGGACACACCTCTTAATGACTGAATTCAGATGATCCCTTACTTCCAGTGAAGGGCAATCTTTATGCTTCGCAGTAACAAGACATTTTCCCAACTTTGTGTTTGGGGAAGAACCTTTTCTATTCCAGCATGACTGTTCCCCAGTGCATAAAGCAAGGTCCATAAAGACATGGTTGGATGACTGGCCCACACAGATCCCTGACCTCAACCTCATCCAACACCTTTGAGATGAACTGGAACAGAGATTGGGAGCCAGGGCTTCTTGTCCAACATCAGTGTCTGACCTCATAAATGCTCTACAGATTGAATTCCCACAAAATCTTGTGGAAAAGCTTCCAAGAAGAGTAGAAGCTGTTATAGCTGCAAACTTCATATTAAAGTATAGGTATTGGAATGCAATGTCATTAAAGTGATGTGCTTTTGATTTATTTTATTTGTTTATTTTTTGACGTTAGTACTTGACGTTCCTCTGTGTACGTGTCTCCTACCATCTGCATCCTTGGTTCATGTGCCACATGTCTTGAAATTTGATGGTCACGTGCTTAAATGAGTGATTTAAGTTGAATGATGGCGGTTAAACGGTAGCAAGCAAGCGAGAAAATTAACATTAACGGTGAAACTATATTGAATTTGTGCAAATTGGGCCAGGAAGGTCCTTGAAAAATGCTTAAATTAGATGTCCAAGAAGGCATGGGAGCCCTAAAACGTGTGTATTTGTGCTGTTAAATTTTGATGCCAGGCATTGATTACCCTTGTGTCAGCATTTAGGACATTTTTTCCTGCAGGTGCTGGAGCATTAAAAACGCCAACTCAACTTAGCAGCTCTTAACAACTCACATACACTGTCCACTGGGTTTTAATTGCCATCTGCAAACTTTTGACACTTGAGTATTTTTTGCTTAGATCTTTGTTGTCTCTCTTAGGGCTGCAACTATCGAATGTTTTTGAAATCGAGTATTCTGTAGATTTTTTACATCAATTTATCAAGTAATTGGATAAATCATACTTTTGTTTTTAAACAACTGTATCAATAGTGTGAAGCTCTCCTTCCAGGGGAACTGGAGTAACGGGCGCGCAAACCTATGCGCTCCGTGCACCGTTGCTTCGTGGGGCAAGCACTCAGCCTTACCAAGCTCCACAGGCTGATAGGTCTCCGTGAGACCTTTCCAACGAGCCCTGGTTCGCCCTTCTAGCCCATGGGGATCTGGAGTTTTTAGCCAAAAACCTCCCCCATTGTTTTCTACTGAGGGAGGGTGGGGGGAGCAATGTGCGCCTTTAAATGCGCTGCCAAGTTCAGAGCCAGCTAAAACGGAGCATTTTGCCCCGTAGCTCAGCCGGGGAAACACCTACCGCTGCAAAATTTTACAGGACCCTTCAGCTCCCTAAGACCTATCAAACGTGATTTGGTCCTGAAGCTCTCCTCCATGGAGAACCGGCACGATGGTCCCATGAGCTCGAACTTTCCAAGCGGCATTGCTCTGTGGGGCAAGCACACTGGCTGATTGGTCCTCTTGCTACTTATCATGCTTCGTCACTATCGACTCATAACAGCCTACAAATAATTTACAAAATACGTTACCTTGTAGAGGCTCAGAGCCCGCTTGGTGAGGATGTGAGGATGCTTTCGGTTCAGGCGCTGCAGCATTGAAGATGTACTGTTGTGGTAGGCCAGGTCCGTTTTACAGGGTATGCACTGCACTACGGTGTCCACCTTACACAGTGCAAAATGGTCCCACACTTTAGACATTTTCTGCCTTTTACGCACACATTTCCATAGAGAGCAAAATAGACACGTCGTCTTAAATCTTTGAAATGCATGTCAGTTACAACAGTCCATGTGAAACAATGATACCGGAGCTGCGCAGTAGTCTACAAAGCGGGAATGATACAATAGCAGAGACATTTTAAATAGACGGACTTTGGTGACGTAAATTCGATTACATTTTTTGTTACTCGAATAATTGTTTCAGCCCTAGTCTGTCTGCCCTACCATTTTGGCATATATTTAAAACATTGTATATACTAAATCTATTGAAATATAAATCTGAATTAGTAGCTGTTGGTTGCTTTGTTGTTTTCTCCCATAAATGTATGTTTTGGAGTTGAGAGGTTTTAAGTGAGTGGCTTGGTTTCACTGAATCAGTGTATGTTTTGGTGTGTCAACTGGTCCAGTTCCTTCTTTGCTCTGTGCTCTGTTGTTGTTGCATAACATTGCAGTTATGGCGGGATCCTCTGGTTTCATCACCAGTCTTGCCGTGGACTTCCATAAGCGATTCTCTTGACGCAGTTCCTCAGCCTGCTGAATTGAGCAGGGTCCCTTTATCTGTGTTACTCAGTGATCAGAGCTGACTGCCGAGAGACATGTTACTCTGCCTTCCTCAGGCTTTTCTCACATGCATGCATATGTGTGCATGTGCCTGAATAATTCACTCTGCCACCCAGGCGAAGGCACTGATGACATCACATGCTCTTCCTTCCTCTCTGCTCGACTGCAGTCATGTTGATAGCTGATGCATCAGAGCTAGACAGAACAGGCTGCTGAAGCCAATATCATGGAATAGAAATATATTAAAGCATCATGAGTTTTAATATGATCATTTATTTTAAAATTGTATTGTATATTATGTGTATTATATATAATTACATATATTATATATACAATTAACATATATTAGTGTTAAAACATTAGTGTTGAAACATTATTACAATAAATACAATTAACATTATTACAGTAAAGAGTGGTTTTATGTGTGGATCGTTTTACTTCATTAGATTAAATTAGGTGCTGCTTTTGGAATTTTATAAATCCACACAATGACTGGAAGCAATGAGCAGAAATCTGAAACCAAACCTGTGTGTGTGAGAGAGAGAGAGAGAGAGAGAGAGAGATTTTATTTATTTATATTTTTGGAGTGTGTCTGTGTAAAATGTGCATGTCACTATTGTTTTATACACTATTGACAACACACAATTCAGTTCCAAACAAAAAATGTTTGTAGGAAATAAAAAAATAAATACGTGATTTATTATGCCTTGGAAATGTTAAACTACTCTAACATTATTTTACAACTGCAACAATTAAAATAGCAATGTTAAGTGCATAATGTGTGCATGTGTGACGTTCAACCCCTTTAGAAACTAAATCAGGAGTGAAGCTGCTGGAATCCAGCACAGAGAATAGCTGCTATACAAACACTACTACACATATGGAGGTCTTTCTTATTTTTTACACAGCTCACATTGCAATAGTGCATAAAAGAATGTCAACCTATGCATTTTACACACACACACTGCCAGAAATTGTACTTATTTTTTTCCATGGCTATGTATGTATGTGTACATACATACAAAAATGTGTGTATGTGTATAAATTTACAATTTTCATATATATGGTTAAGGAGTAGAAAGTGTGAAGTGATCAGAGTCATAGAGTCAGAGCCGTTCACAGTGGTGGTGGGGGTGGTGATAGGAACCAGATGTCTAAAGATTTTAATGCATCTAACAACTCTCTCACAAAGTTATGACATGAAAAGCATTCAAACATGGTGCTTGATGCTTGAGGTTGTTTTATGATTGTTTTGAGAAGCTTTGGGGCTGAAACGTCTCTTTTAAAACATTTTCATGTTACAGGGCTACATGCAGTATGTGTTGTAAGGCAAAGAAAACATACCTTTCATCAGAGTATTTTAATAGTTAATAAAATGGGTATGTTTTGGGAATCCCAAGATATCTAAGTCAGTAAGTTTCTGTAAAATTTCATATCAAAACACTGAATGATTGTTTATATTTCAACCACTGAATTTACATAGAGCCACATCTTATGTGGCATCTTACTTAGCCTGACTGCCCAGTTGGTGATCAGCTGTTTTTGGTTAACCGTTTTTGTTAGATTGGTTAACACTTTTCAATTAGTAGTCATGTGATTTTGTTTAGGCAGTAACATCCCTCTTATGCTCTGCAGAGTCTATAAGTCAACACATCAGAAATGCTCAGATTTGCTGTGCCTGTGCATGGTATCGTTTTTCTTCAGGGACTTAGTTTAGAGAATGTGTGTTCTGTAAATACACAGTAAGTGGCTCTTGTACTGTAATCTGAAGAAATGCCACAGTCCCAAATACTCCTTTAATTGTAGTCACGCCCTACGTAGTAAGAGTAGTAAGAGCTAGATTTGTCTTTCTCTTTCTGTTTCTTTCTGTTTCTGGCCAAGCTACAGTTGATTCGCCTCTAGTGCCCACTATACCCAACTTTGATACAGAGGAAAAGTGTCTGTTGAACACAACAAACACATATAACATAAAATGCATTTAATAATATGATAATACCATGTCTTAAACGTGTCACCATTATTTACATTCGTGCATTTAGTACTGTTTGATCTCTCCCTTTGACAGGATGGCCAGGCTGAATTTTTCTTACGATGGTGCATGCGGTAAGGAAGATGTATATAAAGGTGCTTGACACCATTCCAGTGTATAAAACCTGTGTAGAGATATTATTCCTCAGTGTACAATAAAATGTTTTCTGTTGTATTTTAGTTTGCCTGTTTCTGTGTTTATACACACTTTATTAACTTCCCATTTATAAAATCTATTTTTGTAACCAAAATGGTGATAATTCACTTAACTTTTCAGTTCTTATAAGCAGACCATATAAACGCAACAAACTTTAGTGGAAATAAACTGCAGTGCAGGGGTTATCTACTATTGAGCTATACAGTACCTTGAAATCTGTAGTACATTATGTAATCGTATAGAGATTATCATGAACTCAAACAGTTGTTCCATTGATGATTAAAACTGTTTGAACAGTATCTAAAGTCACAAAAGAGTTACGTATGCTCTAACATTAATTATTGAGCTAAATAGCTTTTATTATGAATTTTCAGTGCTGGCTTTTTCTTGTGCACCTTATATTTGCTCTTATAAAGATCTTATCAATTCAGCAACCTAAAATGTTTCTCCCAAGAAAAATGTTGCAGAAATGAATAGAAATAAATGTATTTACTAAATTTCCTTTTATATAGCACTTTTTTTTTTTTTCAGAGTGCTTTAAAATGAAGGAAAACAGAAAATATGAGAACCTCAGAAAATAAAGGAATTGCACTAGAATAGGGAAATTAAACATTTTTTAAAATTGTGCATTTGGTAAGAAATGAAAACAAAACAGATGATGTAATGCACATATTGGCAACTTGAGAAAGATAAAATTGCATTTCCAGGAAAGAGTCTGACTTATTTCTGAAGACCTTGAGTTCAGTCCTTCCTTGCACGAGTGGTTGCAGTGCTGGAAATTGGAATGGAGCGGAGAGATGTAGATTTAGATGGCTGTTGGTGTTGGCTCTAAATAGTGGGAAAGTATATGGAGCAGCCAGTGGTCCTGCTGCTCATGTCCCAGCAGAGACGGCAGACCTGGGTCAGCGTTGAGTTTGGAGCTGTCTGTTTGTGTTTCCATTCCAGTACCAGGCGTGTGCAAGTGTATGTTTGTCCGTGTGTCTTTCTGTGCCTGTATCTGTTTTAAACTCAGCCTTCTTGAGTCTCATTTGAGTCATTTATCACAGAGAACATTTTCTAAAACAGTGGGGCCCGTTCACACTGTGATGTTAATTGCCACCTTTTTATTTTAACCTTCTTCCCTGATCGCTGTGTACGAGTTAAACCGTTTCCAGACTTGCCTGAAACAGAAACAATTTCGCATGTTTCTGTTTCAGCATTGCTGTCTTGTTTACATCCAAGCTCATCAAGTTTGGTCTGTTTATGTAGTGGAGGTAGATAAGTCTTTGAGTTCTAAACAGGCCTGCCCGTAACAGCCAAGTTCATGGTTTTGGGCAACAATGACTGCCCTGTTCAAAAGCTTACATTTTGTGACTCCTACAAATAAGTCGTCAGGGAAGGTTTTACAAGATTGCTGCTCATTATTATTCTGTGTGTTGCTCAGGCATCCACTGCCACCAAACCTACATAAGTCTTTTGATGCTATTTATTTATACATAGTATTTATATCCACTTTTCTTACTGACCACATAGTCAAAGTGTATTTAGTACTAATTATTTATGAGAATTTCTGTTTATTTTGACTTTTAATTGACTTACACAATATTTTAGATTGTTTTTGTCCTTGTGTCCATATTTTTGTGAAGTCATAGCATTAGCAGTTTTCTCCGGGATCAATAAGGTTTTCTGATTCTAATTAACCAATGATGTGATTCTTATATTGTGCTATTAATCGAATCTTAAAAGGCCCATGTCATGGAAAACATTTTTTAAAAATTGAGTATGTGAACATGTTTTAAAAATATAAAGAAATAATGAAATAGAAATACCATTCACTCCCCAGTCAATACAATACAGAAATTTCCACATATATAGGAGTGTAATTATGCACTCAGCTCACAATGTGGTTCACGATACTGGGCTCTCAATTCAATATCCTCATGATATTTTGGTGTCGCACAACTTAACCAATGGCATATGGGAGTAGTGGAGTAGGTTGTTTGGTGCTACCAAACTGAGTCTGCATTCACGCGAGCATGATGGGTGTGCGGTTGTCATGTAAACAAAATAACAGATCAACCCAAAAGCTCCAAAATTGGCCCGACATTGTGGTATTCCTCCTAATGTCGCAGTGTGGCAGTGATGCGGTTGATGCGGCCCTAGATGACCTCATTAACAGAATACTCACTCTCCACAATGCATTGTCACATCTCCATGATGTGCATTGTCATATTCTTTTGCATTGTGATATCACAATGCATTGCTACGCCCCTAGAAACTACTGTCACATTTACATATCAGCCCTCACATCAATTGTTTTAAAGTGATTCAGTCTAGCCTGCTTTGTAAATGAGAAAATGTTTTTAAATCTACAGGATTTTGTTAAATATTAAAAATGAATTAGCATTGTTCTTTATAGGGATGGGTGATATGGCAAAAATGTAACATCACAATGTGTCAACTTTTAGGAGATGCAATATTTCAAGCTTTTTTTTGTCTTTTTTTTTTTGCCAGCTATAGTTTTTTATGAGCTATGTATCATGTCGGGACATGAATAGCAAAACGTACATGGGGGGGGGGAAATACAGAAAAGATATGAATATTGACGCAGTATTGTTATAAATTGTGCTATATTTTTATTGATAGGGTTTTAATAATCTTGCACTGTTCTAGATGACTTGCTAATTTGGTCCTTGCTGTTGTGCTGTATTGGCCTATTGATAGTATGTGAAGGCTGGTTCTCTTTAAACAGGAAATCCTGTGACCTGAGTTGTAACACTTTGTCCCACACAGAGGTATTGGCTATTGAGTGCTGTAGTCGCTTAATTCCCCCACCTCCTTCCATACTCCAGTATGAGAAAGTGACTCAGCGCTTCTACTCCTGTGCGTAGTCTGATTTTAAATTTCGTGGAAATAATGCCTTCACATGGATGTGATCTGCTTGTATATGTGCAGGGATGGTGTGTACTCGATGCATGGGTGCGTGTATGTGGTCACATCTCGCCTACCTAGCCTCTCTGTTTCACCTGTCATTTGCTGACTCTCTCGTACCAGCACTGAATTATGAATTGTACTTTAATATGTTGGCAAAGACGTTCATCTTACTGCTTCAGATATCCTGTTGTGTATATAGTTTTGGAAATAAATATTATGTTAAAGTGATACATGTGCGCGCACACACACACACACACACACACACACACACAACCAGACTTATTAATTATGGATAATATGGTTTCTTTTAACACTGAACTGCTTACACTGAAGTGCTGTCTCGCAGCGCTAGAATGTAAAATTTCGATATTACCCCAGTGTATATACTGTACTGTAATTCATGCATGTTTGTTTTCTTTGGTATGTGCTGTCATTTTCTTTGGTATAAGCAATGTAAATACAGTAATAAATTTAATTTACAGTAATAAAAATTCAAGGCTTTCAGAACAACAAAACGAAAAACACGAGAACGCTCAGAGAAACACTTGAGATGCGTCACAGTGCAGAAGCCAATCAGGACCAAGTAGAAATAAATAACGTTCTTGGATTGGCTACTTTCAAACCTCCCGCCTCTGAGTGCAGCGGTATTTCACCATCCCAAGACACGCTTTTTGTTCTTTGGACAGTACCAAAAAATGTAGTTATATTTTATATGGAAATGTAGCTGAATTTCCCTTTGTTACTAACTTAGAAAATTCTATTTTTCTTAATAATTAGCACTAAAATGTATGAAAAATTATATATTGCTATGAAAAAAGCTGTGACGTCCGGGCTTAGTCTGCCACGCCCCCTCGTCCTCGTGCTGGATTGTTTGTTTGGGTGCGGTGCTTAGTAGTGGAGGCTCATTCTGTTCACGTGTCTGATTGTCTTGCTAACCAGCATGAGGACAAGGGGGCGTGGCAGACGAGACCCAAAATCACAAAGTAAAAAAAATAAATGCAGAGAATATCTGCCAACTTTGTGCACACAGTTTGGGGAAGAACCTTTTCTATTCCAGCATGTCCCAGTGCACAAGGCAAGCTCCATAAAGACATGGTTGGATGAGTTTAGTAAGGAAAAACTTGACTGTCCCACACACAGCCCTGACCTCAACCCCGTCCAACTTCTTTGGGATGAACTAGAACGAAGATTGCGAGCCAGACCGTCTCATCCAACATCAGTGTCTGACCTCATAAATGCTCTACAGAATGAATGGGCACAAATTCCCACCGAAAGTCCAAAATCTTGTGGAAAGCCTTCCAAGAAGAGTGTTAAATTATAATATAAATATATAGTACTGTGCAAAAGTTTTGGGCATTTGTAAAAATATTTAAAAACCGTTCACATGAGTAGTGAGTTGTCCACCTTAAAATGACCAACTATACTAAATAAAACTAAAAAGAGTAAATACAAATAACATTATACAGTAAATAGTGATTTTATGTGCAGTATATCAATGTGTTCCTTGTGGAAGTTCAGTGTTACTTGTTTCCATCAGAAACCTGGTTTCACTCAGACAATCCTTCAATAAATTAAATCAGGAGCTGCTGATGAAATATCACAAATCCAGAAAGCTGGAGGATCTGAGGAGGAATCTGGAACCGAAACTGTGTTATCTCACAAAATATTAACTACTTTTTTTTTATAGACAAAACAAATCTTGATACTTTTTACTGCTTTCTTGATTGATTGTTTTTATTCTAATTTTAACATTGCTAGCTGAAATACACTCACATTTTAAACAATTTTCATAGCTGTCTATGAAGACCTTTGCACCGTACTGTGTGGGTGTGTGCGTGCATGTGTGTAGATATAATGTGGGAAAACACCTGTTATAGAGTGACCTGATGTGTGCACAGCAAAAGTACATATGAAAAATTCAGTTGTAAGAACATCAGCGCTGAAGACCAGAATGCTTGTTTATACTGTGTCTACCTATAAAATATTTGGTAACAAATGATAATTCAGGAAAAAGAGCCATGTTTGAACTTTGGCAGACATATCTGAGCAACTGTGAGTGGCAGATGTCAGATGTTGCATCTGGTTTGATCTGTTGTGTTGAATCTGACCTAGACATTTTTCTTTATAGGCCCATGATGAGCCCTGTGAGCGGTAGCTCCCACAGCTAGTCAGAAGCTGCACCATGGCCAAGCCGGGCACCGACCGAGATGGAGCCATGGTGGAAAAGGCAGCTGGGAAGAAGGTGATTCAGCCACAGTTATCATTTTGTATTAAAAATCAGTCAGCCATTGTAACTTAGCTATGTTTTGGTTGATCTGGCCTGAGGAGAAACGCTTCAATGTTGTATGGATAGGATAAGTCATTTCATTTCTTTAAACTTACTTAAATTGCTGAATATGTAAACTTGTTGCAGCTTTTGATATCAATATTAATCACCATTTCTTTTTTTCCCAACAGAGTAAAGATAAAATCTCCCCGTTCACCAAAACTCCGAAACTGGATCGGAGTGAAACTATGGGGAAAGAGGGGAAGGCCAAGTCTTCCATGAAGCGCAAGCTCTCCTTCACCGTCAGCCCGCCCCAGAATGAAGAACGGGACTCAGACACAGGTCAGTTCCAGCATAAAATTCCAGGACCATCTCTGTTTCTCAACACCACCCCTTGTGGTCAGTTCTGGAACTTGCTTGACGAACAGACTGTACCAGTGTTATTTATTTATTCCCCCCCCCTCCCACCCCCCCAGAGTTATATAACAGTTCGGCTTACGTCTTCAAATTCATGTGAAGGACAGGGAAATACGATTCAGATGTGAGAATGAGTGAGAAAAGAGTTGCAACAAAAGTAGTCAAGTGTGGTATTTAATGTCATGATATGTTGAAACTGTACTGCCACGGCTTCTCTGCTTTCTTTTCACGGGGGTATCAAAGGAAAAAACGTGAGCTGTTCTAAGGTTGTTGTAACCTTCCTCAATGCAACTAGCACACTGACATATATTTGTGCAAGGTTGTGGATATGGGTGTAAAGCTGAAGGCTGTGTCAAATAAAATTAAACAAAACCTTTTACAAAGCCCATAGATTGCCATGGTTGAATATACCTGAAGGTTTGCAGTGTCTCACAGTTGAGCTGACTTTCATTTATTCTGATATTTTTAAGCTATTCTTTTTTAAAAAAAAATTATTTATTTATTTTTATTGCTCTAATAATAAGTTAGGCAGAGGTCTGTCTAGAGTCTCTCTTGCTGTATGTAGGGAAGAGAGAGCCAAAATAATCCTTGGAGAGGGAAGAGATAAGGTCTCACTGCTTCTTTTTTTATTTCAGCAATGGCGCCCTCTGTGTCCTATGCTGTGCCTAAGCCCAGTGTATTTTCTGCTTATGATCTGAGCAAGGGGGAGAGTGAGTGAGTGTAATGTAATGCTCTCCTCTCCCACTCCCCTCTACCCCTTTCCACCTTTCCTCCTCTCCTTCTTCCCCAACTCTCTGCTTCTGCACTGTAGATGACTCTGACCCCGGCCAGTCGAGCGATATGTGGGGAGAGAGATTACTTCCTCCCTGCAGGATATACGCAGGTAACAGCCTCTGCTAAACCCGCCGCACTTTAGCCCTGCTGTGTCGCAGAAAGGCGACAAAAACGATCAGCAGGGAATCTTGTGCCGTTTTGCAGTACGCTTAGTCAGCAAGCATGGACACAGTCGATGTGCGTCAGGCTCAGATGAACCCAAACACACGCTCTGCTGCAGACACACTTGTTATACCTCTTGACGTCTGATTATTTTGTATTCACGCATTAAAATGCTGGCTCAGAATGCACTAACTCCTATCACATGACCTTTCCTTCCACAAGATCTTTGTGTCATTCAAAGGGGGCAAAACAGATACTGCCTCATCGCCTTGTTACTGAATATGGTGTGCAAAATTTGTTCCCAGATCTTTTTTTCCTTTTGCTATTCAACAGAGAAAGTAGCTGACAGTTGCTGGACATGAACACAGACGTGCAAGTTTTATATACTGCATGCTTGTTAAATAGCGCACACAAAACCCAGAGGACAGGAATAGCTGGATAATGCATGTGTCTTGACAGGCTAACAGAAGTATTCTTTACTGTTTGTTTTCGCTGCTAGTTGTGTTGCTACATATTAGAAGGAAGAACCACTGAAAAATTAAGCATTCATGTAAAGACAATTGGGACTGTGAGATTTATATTTGTGCTGGTGGTCTTTTCTTTATGCAGATAAAGATGGTCCTGATAAAAAGAAGGTAAAGAAGGAGTCTGGTGGTAAGAAGTCCACTCCTATGAATATTTTGTTTGGCTACCCACTGTCTGAGCGCAAGCAGATGGCACTTCTGATGCAGATGACGGCAAGAGACAACAGTCCGGGTAAGAGGGCATAACCACTTGACATTAACTGTTGTTCATATATGCTAATTTCACATAATCTGCTTTATTGAGCCTTGGCAAATGTTTTTTCTTTTGAACTTGCTTTCAACTAGGAAATTTCCTCTTGTATATGCTTATTTGCTCAAGTTCCTTCTTTTTGCAGATTCCAAGAAGTCTTTAAGATACCACCCTACTATTACTACCCTAACTTAATTTTTCCCACCCAAAATTGTACCCACAATGAGGTTGTAAGCTTCTCTTTCAGGAATTATGTTTAAAAAAAAATTAAAATTATGTAGTATTCTGTTTAAACTCTATAGCTAAAAGAGGCACTATTGTTATGCAAAATTTGTTTTGACCGCTGTAACACATACACTTCGTCGGCTAATTATCACTTATTGTGTATTTAATCATGTAAATTCTGCATTCCTGTTTCTCCAGTAGTGAAAGTGCCACAAAATGCATTAAATTATCAGTGCATTTGTGGCCCAGTCAGGGTCTAGCTGCAAAAATGAGTAATCGTAATTGACTTTGTTGCTGCTTGTTGTTTTTAGACTCCACACCGAGCCACCCGTCCCAGACTCCAGCAGCACAGAAAAAGATCCCTGCTAGTTCATCACGACAGAAAGACAAGGTGAACAAGAGGAATGAGCGAGGAGAGACACCTCTGCACATGGCTGCCATTAGAGGTGATGTCAAGCAAGTCAAGGAGCTGATCGGACTCGGGGCGGACGTAAATGTCAAAGATTTTGCAGGTAAGACAGTCTGGATTGCGACAGTAAAGTTTAAAGGGTAACAACTGTGCAAAAGCTCATTTCTTACTGCAGTTGTAGGAATACAGTCAGTTATTGAAAGCTCAAGAGTGACCTTCATATACTAGTGGTTCTCTAATATAGTTGACTTGTTCTTGCAGGTTGGACTCCTCTACATGAAGCCTGCAACCTTGGTTATTATGACGTAGCAAAGGTTCTGATTAACGCAGGAGCAGAAGCGAATACGCAGGGCTTGGATGATGACACTCCTCTTCATGATGCCTCCAGCAGTGGGCACAAAGACGTGAGTTGTTTTTAACCATACTGTTTCACAGTTCTCAGTTTTGGAGCACAGGGCCATCAGTTAAATCAAGTGCAAGGGCATGAGAAACTGTACAGGATAATTTCAGGGATTTTTATAATTTGAGAAGTGATGATCAAGGCTTTTACATATTTACATCTACACATTGTAAATTGCTCAGTTTAAATTATTTGCACATGATTCACAACACTAATAAACATCCGAATTATTGTGACTTCTTGCTATTTTCAGGTTACTGAGTTCTCATCAGTTCTTTTTCCAACTGACTGTTGCCACTCAATTGCAGATTGTGAAGCTGTTGTTGCGGCATGGAGGAAATGCCTTCCAGGCAAACAAGACAGGCGAGCGGCCAGTGGATGTTGCGGATTCACAGGAGGTGGAACAGCTACTGAAGGGGGAGATTCCATTATCTGACCCAGAGGACAGCTCTTCAGGTACAAGAAGATCTTCTAACTTATTTATGTCCATCTGTCTCTGTTCATTGTTCATTGTCTGTGAGTCATGTTAATGCATGTTTTACATAGAATTTACATAAAATTATGTCTTCTATTTCCATTATCATTCTTATCTTTATACTTCAGTAGAATATAAAAATTTTTTTTTTTTGCTCTGTGCTGTATGTTACAGAATCTGAGGATCCACCATCTGTGAACCCTTCGAGTGTAGATGAAAACATGGAGTACTCTGATGCTGAAAAGGAATCTGAGAGCAAATCGACCACAGTGAAGGCCTCGTCTTCCGTTTCAGGTGTGGATGAGTATGAGTTCAAAGACGAAGAGGAAGAAGAGGACTTAAGCAAAGCGCTAAACGACAGGCATATCCTGAGACGAGAACTGCGTCAGAGGGAAAAAGAGGAAAAAGAGCAAAATCATTACACATCTAAGCAGTCCAGCAAGAGCGACCAGACAACATCATGCAAGTCCAAAAAGTCAAAATCGTCCAGAGTCCTCTACTGCAGCTCCGACAGTTCAGGTGATGAAACAACAGAGATGCTGTCTGAGAGAAAATGTTCACCAACTAGATCAGTTGGCAGTGATGCTCATAAAACAGAGTCTAGGACTAAAAAAGAAAGTTTAAATCTTACAACAGCTGAGCAAAAAGAAAAAGGCAAGGTGAATAAGAAGAAAAACAAGAGCCAGAGCAAAAACAAGGAGAACCAGGAGGTTCGAGAGGACGGAAAAGAGAACAGCAAGTCTCTTCTGTTTTCCACAGCAACAGTGTCCGACAACTCTGACAAGAGTGTTCGAGAGGAGGACTCCTTCAAAATGTCCTTTAGTCCAAAGGATGATTCATCAGTTCACCTCTTTCACTTGTCTGCAGTGAAGTCCCCAAAACTGAATCATAGCCAAACTGACAAGCAGACAACTCCATTAAAACAGGAAAATGCAAAGACTTGTGTCTCAATTGTAGATGGGTCCTGCTCAATAGATGGAGTTAAGTACAACCACTACACAGATTCTGACTATTGTACAGAAGGTCCCAGCAGTAAGGGCTGTAAGCACAAAGAAAAAAGCAAACATCACCATAAAGATCTCAACTTGGATGTAGATGATGGAAGCTCCAGTCCTTTTAAAGATGCCAGCCTAAGCAACAGTATGGATGGCTCCGAAGGTGCCTTCAGGAAAGTTGAGAAAGACAGCAAGGTCGCGAAAAAGCATAAGCTGAAACATAAGGAGAAGGACAAGTGCCGAAAGGAGTACGAGGCTGAGAGGAATCGTCATCGGCAGAAAGAATTACGAAAAGATGGCCATCGGAACATGGAGTTTGATCGGGAATTTTGGAAGGAGAATTTCTTCAAAAGTGATGAGGGTGAGGACATGGTCGTGAAATGTGAGACACCAGATAGCTGCTCTCCTCAGAAGTCCCTTGACTCATCACCAGTTAAAGAAGAAAAGAGCACATCGAAAGACAAGCATTCCGTTAGCAACAGTGGTAAGGAGAGGAAACTAAAAGATGAACGAGAAAAAGACAAATTGATAAAAAAAGAAAAGAAAGAGACAAACTACAAAGAAGAAAGGGGAAAGGATGGAAGAGGGGTGGAAAATGATGACCGGATAGAAGTTCTCAGCTTGGTGCAGAAGGCTGATGACTTGCTTCCCAGTGCTGGTGTAAAAGAGGAGGCAGAAGATAAGCCTATTGGTGGAAATATGGTTGATCAAAATCAGGTGGATACCACAGAGAAGAGTACTCGAGAGAAAAGTGATAAACGGCTTCCCGCAAAGGATAGGGAATCTGAAAAGGCTGACAAGAAACACCCAGACAAAGAAAAGAAGATAAAATTGGAGCATTTACCAGATAAATCTGACCTTCACAACTCAACCAACACAGCAGATCGATGGAAAGAGAGGGAAAAGTTAACTAGCACTTCCCATTTACCTGGTGATAAGAGCCACAAAGAGAGTGAAAAACTTAAAGTTGTGCCTGTAATAAAAAAGCATGATGAAAACAAGAAAAGCAAGGACAAACTTGAAAGAAGAAGTGAAAAAGATCGGCTGGAAAAAGAACATTCTACTAATGAACACCGGGACAAAGAAAAAGACAAAACAATCTCTGAAAAGAAAGGAAAAGCTCCTGAGAAACTCTGTGATCATGGAAGAGCTGATCGAAATAAAGAAAAGGATAAAGATTTTGAAAAGAGGAAAAAAGAGAAGTCAAAAGAAGCCACTCCTTCATCCATGTCAAATTCTAATCTCAAACTACTTTTGGAAGAGAAAAAGGGATACATGTCTGAGAGCAATAAAACAGTCACTTCAAAATTAAAAGATGATGTTGTGAAAACCCCCGAGAAAGACAAACGGGACAGGGATCGAGATTCTGATCGGCATCGGGATCGTGACCGACACAAGGATAAAGATAAGGATAGATCTCAGCAGAACAGGGATAGCAAACTTAGTAAAACCAGGCCTACTGAGTCTGAGTGTGATCGGTCTAAATCCAAAGCCTCACCTGCGCAAAAGGATATTCGTCCCAAAGAAAAGAGGTTGGTTAATGATGACCTTATGCAGACTAGCTTTGAACGCATGCTTAGCCTCAAAGACCAGGAGATTGAGCAGTGGCACAAGAAACATTTGGAAAAGATAAAGCAGAAGGAGAGAGAAAGGCTAAAACAGAGACCAGGAACTGACTCTGGAAAGCAGAAGATCAAAGATAAAACAAAGACACCCTCTTTATCCAATGATCTGTGTACAAACAAGGAGCTCTTGCGCTCAAAGAGTTCAGAGACTCCGGAAGGTTATGGTCGGGAGAAGACTCTAAAAGATGCCACCAGCGGAAGAACGCTTTCACTAGATGCTAAAAATCTCTCATGTTTCGGAAAGACTTGTCCAGTACTTGAAAACAGTCGGTCTCCAAGGCCAGATGGTGAACGATGTGGCGTCATGTCAAGATCAGTGTCCATGGTATCGGTAGCCAGTTCGGAGGATTCCTGCCAGGCTACCGTGCTAACACCGAGGCCAACTGAATATGATTCAGATCTCAATCTAGATGCGTCTGATTCCCAGCCACCTTTTCTGCAGTCTTCCCTCATTCTTCAGTCCTCCAGATCACCTGTTGTTCATGATAAAGATGTTAACAGTCTTCCTGATGCCTCTCTTTGCAATCGAACACCACTGTCAAGTAAAAATGCATCGCCGTACTTAAGAGCTATATTAGATGAAGATGCCAAGTCTGCAGCAGTTGAGGCAGACAGGCCAATTGAGGAATCTCAAACAGTTGGTGAAATACCATATTCTGTTGATGAGCAGGGTAAAGTCCACCCTGTTGAGGCCAGTGCAGCACATGTACAGGAGAGTCAAAGCTCATCATCAGTACAACTCCCTACACCTGAAGCTGAACTTTCTGCTAGCGTTGAGGATGAAGGTAGCACTTTGAATAGTCAGTTTGGAAGTGTAACTCACTCTCAAGACTCTTCCATAAAAGACCTCCCAGATCAGCCATCTAGCCTGCCACAAGCCAACAGTTTGTTGCCGGCTACAGTAGAGTTCAATAAACCTAACACAACTGACGTTCTGGCAGAGCAAAATGGACAGGTACAGCTTGATTGCTCAGACACAGACAGGACAGAAGGCTCAAACAAAGACGTATTGTTGGCCCCTGTGTCCCAAGTTGCATCACCTCTGTCATCACAGCCACAACACTGCTTCAACATTAAGACTCCTACGCATTCGGGTGATTTCCAGTGGGATGCTGTCTTGGAGCCTAACAACGATCAATCAGTAGGAGCAGATATGGATTTGAGAACAGAGCAAAGAGAGAAGAGTCCATCAGTGCTTGCTGAAAACACAACGGAGGACAAAAGTGATGAGAACATTTCTGGAGGTGTCCGAATGGATTGGACAAGCAGCCCAGCTCTATCCATTACTTCACATACAGTCATTCCTGAGGAGTCTTCCAAAACAGCTAGCACGGTCAGAGATTCCCAAGAGGCTAAAGAAAAGACGGATTTTAATTCACAAGAGGATTGTAAATCGAGACTTTCCAAAGAGCATTTGGGCACAGGTGATGCTCATTTGGAGAAAAATGAACATGGTTTGCCTATGCTTTCACCTACAAATGTGTCCTGCAGTGCTAGTCCTGAACAGGTGGCTGAGGAGCCCATGGAAGTGTCTGAGGAGGGACCGGAGAGTAGAATTGATGAAACAAAAGTAGAAAAGGAAATGTCTACAGAGGATAGGCCTCAGGACCAGCTTCTTCCAGAGCCTAAGCTAGATGTAGAGATGACAGATCTTCCTGCCACTGAGGAGAAACCTTTAAAACCAGGCACTCCATTAGATGGGGATCAAACTCAGAGCTGTAGTGGAGTTCAGCCTGATCCTCAAGCAGAGCTACCAAGTGGAGCAACCTCTGGAAGCTCTTCCCCGTTATCTGTTGCGGACAGAGATAGCGATCCATCTGGGGCCAGGGCTAAAATCAGACTTCTGGAGGATGAAGTCGACGCACAGGTGACCCATCCAAGGAAACGAAAGATGCCAAGAGTTTCCCCTCAAACCCAAGTGAATCTCTCAGCTCAACAAATCAAAGAGAAAACCCAGCAGTCTTTGGCAGCAATCGTAGACTCACTTAAGCTTGAAGAAATTCAGCCCTACCAGACAGAAAGGGCAAACCCGTACTACGAGTATCTCCACATCCGCAAGAAGATTGAGGAGAAGAGGAAGGTGCTGTGTAGTGTCATCCCTCAAGCACCACAGTACTATGATGAATATGTCACGTTCAACGGGTCCTACCTCCTTGATGGGAACCCCCTCAGCAAACTCTGTATTCCAACGGTGAGTTAACTTCATATAAAACTGGCTATGTGTGTGTGTGTGTGTGTGTGTGTGTGTGTGTGTGTGTGTGTGTGTGTGAATATA
>JBBJLS010000041.1:32528313-32539928 GCA_037577275.1 Bryconaethiops microstoma | reverse complement strand
CAGAATGAATGGGCACAAATTCCCACAGAAACTCCAAAATCTTGTGGAAAACCTTCCAAGAAGAGTGGAAGCTGTTAAAGCTGCAAAGGGAGACCAACTCCATATTAAAGTCTATGTATTTGAATGCAATGTCAAAAATGTCCCTGTTGGTGTACTGGCCAGGTGTCCCAATACTTTTGTCCATATAGTGTACTTCCATTAATTGGTTACTTTTCTCAAAATACCTACTCTGTACTTCCACTCACTGATCAGTTTACCTTATAGGTCCACTATGTATATAATTACAGACTGTATCGAATGTTATTTCTTCTTCTTATTATTATTAATAATAATAATAATAATAATAATAATAATAATAGTTATAATAAAAAGAAAAAGAAAAAGAAGAAGAATTTTAACCAGTTTCTGTTCACAGGACCCCACTGTTGAGCAGATATTGTCTGAGTTGTGGACCATTTTAAATACGGCAGTGGCATTAACGTATGGTATAGAAGTGTGTATTGTGCTTGTATGAGTGTACACAGCAGTGATGCTGGTTTTTTTGTTCATGTCAGTGCCAGTTCTAGATTGGGAGTAGCTCACCACCCAAAATGTCCAGAGGACAGGGGCTCTGGGATCAGAAACTGGATTTGTTGAGGCCTGGCCAAAGCATGGCCTGTGTGGATTTTTGATTTGGCCTGTCAAAGTTACCCTAACCCCACCCTCTCATTTACAAGTGAATACAATTACTCTCTTATACTTTGTCCTCCCAACAAAAAACCAAACGTGCGCATCCCTCCCAACAAAAAACCAAACGTGGTTAACATAATTTTTTTCTCAACAGATTACTGTAGACTGTTAGAAATGACAGTTTCTACAGTTTCACAGGAAGGTGGAGTTACAAAGTAAGGGTTTATGATAAACTGGCGTATTATTCATTGTTCATGCATATTAATCATCACACCTGGACCGTATTAGCAAGACTAAAAGATGGGACCAACTCTTCTTAAAATACATACAAATTTTTTATAGCCATGCTCCTGGTTATCTACTGCCCATACTTTAATTTGAGGTAGAATATAACATGTTTGATAAGTTCATCAAAGCGCTATTGAGCTTCTGAGCCTTAATGTGAGATTGGAAATGTTCCAGATCATATTAGATCTTTCGAAGTCAGCTGGCACTCCGTGTTCCATGGTAACTCCGATTGTTTATTTTGCCTCCTCTCCTTTCTCTTTATGTAGGTTCTACTGGGACTTTACTATGCTGCTCTTCATGGTAGGCAACCTTATCATCATCCCTGTGGGCATCACCTTCTTCAAGGATGAGACCACCACGCCTTGGATCATCTTCAACGTGGTCTCAGACACCTTCTTCCTCATGGACCTGGTGCTGAACTTCCGCACAGGCATTATCATTGAGGAGAGCTCGGACATCATCCTGGACCCCAAGACCATCAAGAAAAAGTACCTGAAGACTTGGTTCATAGTGGACTTCGTCTCATCCATCCCCGTGGATTACATCTTCCTGATCGTGGAGAAGGGAATAGACTCAGAAGTGTACAAGACGGCGCGGGCCCTGCGGATTGTGCGCTTCACAAAGATCCTCAGCTTGCTGAGGCTACTGAGGCTGTCCAGACTCATCCGTTACATTCACCAGTGGGAGGAGGTAGGAGGCCATTACCTCTAAAACCAATATAAAAACAATTGATTGACTATCAAAACAATAGCCAAGCAATAATCTACACTCTTAAATGGCCATTACGGCCAAAATAAATGCTACATCTTTTTAAAAAAACATGCTTACTCACATCCTACAGCAGTTCCGGAGTTTTATTGACTGAACTCCAGACATTAAAAGAGCACACTCTAGAGGAATTTGGTAGTGGGTTAGAGGAGCATCCTGGTGAAGGGGGGCAATTTAGTTATTGCGTATTGCGTATGACCATACACTAGCAAGGTTCCCCCTATGGTTTTTCCTGATACTCAATACGATGTCACCAAATCTAGGAGGCTGAAGGCAAGCACATGCTTCCTTCAGGTCACATGAAGAGCCACCACATTTTTATAAACTGCCAATAACCCAACATCAGCAGTTCAGTGAGCATGAAGGAGAATGCTAATGAACAATTCTGTTACATTAGCTACCAGATGCCTGTGTTTTGAAACACTACAACAGCTTTGGGTGGGATTTTGGGGTCTCAGGTGCTTGTGAGTGGGCTGTTTTATTTTTTTTCATTGCTGGCGACTGCAGGAGGAAGGCAGATAGCTAACGTTCCTACTAGGAGGCTGAATGTTGTATTGCAAAGTGTTTTATTGTGAAATCATCCAAATCATCATTGCAATGGAGAGAAAGAATTCTTCAAATGACAGAAATGCTGCAGAGGACAACAGGCTAAAAGCAAAATTAGCAAAGTGGCTACCTGGCACTCTAGATCTCCTTCCTCAATTTTACCTCTTTTCTCGGGCTGAATAGTTGTCTCTGGTGTCTGTTTTTGCTCAATTTAGATGGACTTTTTTTACATCACTTTTTCCAGCTAGGTTGAATTTATTAGCCCATAGATCGAGCTAGCAGTCAGGATTGGTGGACACTAGAGAGATTCCCAATGGGGGTTTGACGTATTGAATTGCAATACATTTTGTAGTATCAAACAGTGCTGCATTACAGAATACTGCATACCTTGACAAATAAAATATTATACTCTACTTTAAAAATAAAGTTTATGGCTTAGACATTCAGCTTCAGGAACAGTGTAGGTCCTTTCATTGTAGGTCCTTTCATTACTTTGCTCAGGCTTGGAGCTCATTTACAGAAATGATTATTTTTAGGAATACTCCAGTGATAAATCCAATTTATGCGATTTTCCCACTTATCTAGATCTTTGTAATCAGGCAAGATTTTTGGATTCAAGATGTTTGGAGTCCAACTTTGACTTCTTTTACTCTGAACACAGGAGCTATGAGTCTAACATTCCTTACACACTAGAAATCAATAGCCATGCACATTGTTTTCATAAATGCATTCCTTAAACTTCTCTCAACCAGCTCTTCATTTAGGGGGAACAAATTTGGAAACTAAATAGGTCTAGACTGATTGAGGGTAAGTGGAAAATCATGTAAATTAGATTTTTCATTGAACTGTCCCTTTAAAGAACCTTTCATTCAAATGTTGTTGACTCCAAAGACATCCTGTCACACTGGTTTTCATTCCTTGAATAAGGACTTAATTCAGACCCACATAATTTGCTAAAAATGTTTAAAATATTTGCAAAAACGAACCTCCTCCAGCATGCATTCACTGACCTGAGCGTAGATTTTATGATCTGACAAACACATGTGGTTTCAGCACATAGATTTGTGCAGCTTTTAATATTTCTCACTCTCATCCATCTTCAGTAAAATTGAGATGAGGTTTCGAAGCACCTTCCACTGGGAGCTAACAGTGAACAGGCTTCAGTCAGAGTCTGTTATTCTGCATGAGTAATTGTGGTTCTGCCACAAGAGACAATGTGTGCAGCAGCAATTCAACCAACAACACAACCACTCAAAATTCACACAGCAGAAGAAGCAGGATACGAACACACTGTGCTTTCCTATACAATTTATCAGTATCAGTCAGTCTATGGGACTGCTACTGTTGTCCCATGAAAATGTAATGCATTCCAAATTATATAGAAAACAGCCTGAACGTTAAATCCACCTGCCTCATATTGTGTAACTCCCCTTTTTGCTGCCAAAACAGCTATAACCTGTTAAAGAATGCACTCCACAAAATCTCTGAAGGTGTGCTGTGGAATCCACATCAGTTAGTAGTAGCAGATCATTTAAGTTCTCTAAGCTGTGAGGTGGGGCCTCCATGGATTGAGCTCATTTTTCCAGCACGTCCCACAGATGCTCAATCATATTAAGATCTGGGCAATTTGGAGGCCAAAGTGAAATCTTTGTCATATTCTTCAAGCCCCTCCTGAACAATGTTTGCAATGTGGCAGGACAGATTATCCTGCTAAAACAGGCCACAGCCGTTAGAAAATTTCATCACCATGAAGGGCTGTACTTGCAGCAATGTTTAGGTAGCTTGTACATATCAAATAAATTCCATATGAATGCCAGTACCCAAGGTTTCCCAACAGAAAACTTCCCAGAGCATCCTTACACTTGCCAGAAAAATGATTACCCTACCTTGCAGTGGACCAGAGTCAAGGTCTGAACAAGGTCCAATGCAGCTGATTAGACTTTAGTTTAAAAAAAAATTCTGGACTCCTTTAATGTAGCACTTAATGGCCTCAAGCTGTTGATAGAGGCCAATTACAACACTATATATATATAAGTAATCGTGTTGTACAGAAAAGTGATTACTCTGCCCTGCTGTGGCCCAGTGTCAAGGTCCGAACAGGATCGTGATGTGGCCTTCATCCCAGGCAACTGTGAGCAGATGGGCAGTTTACTGGGACCTAATTGATCACAGAGCTCCTGATGGCCCTCTTGTTCTGACTTGGCACGATGACTCGGCACAGGCAAGCTTTCGCAGACACAGAGGTCACTTCAGAGCACAAAGAGAGAGACAGAGAGACAGAGGGACAGACAGAAATGAGAAGTCTATTATGACTTTAATGTTCAGTGTTTTCCTTATCTTTATAAGGGACCTAGAGCTTTTCTAATTAACTTAGCCTGTTAATCCCTCAGTCATTTCCTTAATTAACGTTTAATAAAAAATTTCACTATGCTTTAGCCGATGCTTATCAGAAAGTGATTAAAGGGCTCCTGCCTGGAGAAACGTCCTTACTACTGCTTGGAGAGTTGAACTCACCTCCCGACGGCCATTGTTCTGAGCATAAATCTAGGCTCTTTGCCCAGCACAGTGTTCCGTTTGTGTATTGGCGCAGGTAGCAGCTTGTTTCGACTGGCAGCCGAGACCTCCCCTGCTTCACTGTTATCGCGCAGTTAATGTCTCCTCAGCGTTATTCTAATCCCCAGATACACTTAAGCACTGAAGTCAACATGTTTGGATCAATTATGGAGCCAGAGCCGGATCAGGTGAGCTCTATTAATGCAATAATAACTGTCTGTCTCTGATAATTATGTAATAATTGGTCATTTGCCTACAATGAACCCTTAGAGCCATGAGCTTAGAAAGACTGGGTATACTCCTCTAAGCACTAGTGTAATGAATTAATATTACTTTTCCTAATTAAGTATTGGCCCAAGTTGACCAGTGTTTAAATGGTTAAGACTTTTGCAAAAATATTGGAGGCAAAGTCAAAAGTTGTTAAGCCACGTCCATCAACTTCTTTCAGACTCTAGTGGATTAATATTTTCTGTATGTCTATCTGCTTCCTCTATAGCACGCAGTCACTTGCAATAGACAGTAGTGATGTACAGGTCCTACGGGCTGACAAAGGGTTTGGATAAGCTTATTGGAAAATTTGAGGGCGGGCCTGGTCAAAAAGTGACAAAGCAGTGTTCGGCTGAGCAAGAGAAAGCTTAAAGAAACACTGCAGGTCAGCTCTGGTTCAGGACTTTGATTTTTGTACAGTGGGAGGGGCGGTTGGCTCTCATAGTCAATCGGGAAAGTTGCGAGTCATTAAAAACCCACCCATCATTAATAGGCAGTAACATTAATGTGTTTTTACACATTACTAATTTGAAAACACCTCTTTTTCTTTACATTGTGTGAAAAATTCATGATGAATGGACAAATAGAAACAGTCCCAAATGACTCAGAAAAACATCTTTTCAAAGTAATTTCCATTATAAGTTTTTCCTTCCCCTGTGAAGTTACTATATTGAAGTCTTCGCTCCAACAGTGAAGACATGCAGCTGATCTGGAAGTTCTGGACGTCTTTAAAGTGGGACTTAAAGGGTTTAAGCTGTTGATAGAAGCCAGTTAAAACATTTTTGTAAATATATGTTAGGTCATGATGTCATTTTCTTCGCTTAGTCAAGAATTCGAAGGAGCTGTCCAGTGCTGATTACTGGAAACCCACAAACAAATTACTGATGCATTGACTAACTGAACTAGAGTAATTTACATTTACATTTACGGCATTTAGCAGACGTTTTTATCCAAAGTGACTTCTATTCCCTAACTACAGGGGACAGTCTCCCTGGAGTAACTTGGGGTTAAGGGTCTTGCTCGGGGACCCATTGGAGGTATGCTGAAGGAATACCCGTGACCTCTTGGTCCACCGGCTAATATTCTACCCACTAGGCCACCACCACCCCAGTCATGCATGCACTATAAAACTTTGCTTCTTAACTAACTAATGAGTTAAATCAGCTGTACTAGTGCATAGTGTTGTTTCACTAGGCCTGTGATTGAGAATCTTTGATGTAATTTCTTAAAAAAAAATTAACCAGGTCATTACATCGGGAGCCACACAAGCAGCAGAAGCTACTTGAGGGTACGGAACCTAAAGCATGTAGCATACTAGTCTCAGCTAATCACAATGATCTCTAAGTCCTTCTACACTATGTGGACAAAAGCATTACACGAACAGTGACTTTAATGACATTGCATTCAAATCCATAGACTTCAATATGTAGTTGGTCCCCCATTTGCCACTATTACATCTTCCATTCTTCTTGGAAAGCTTTCCACAGTATTTTGGAATATCTGTGGAAATTTGTGCCCATTCATTCTGTAGAGCATGTATGAGGTCAGACACTGATGTTGGATGAGAACGCCTGGCTCACAATCTCTGTTCCAGTTCATCCCGAAAGTGTTGGATGGGGTTGAGGTCAGGACTGTGGGCCAGTCAAGTTTTTCCACACTGGAAGCATGCCGTTGTCTTGATATTCTGAGGGATTAAGATTACCCTTCACTGGAAGTAAGGGCTCACATTACTGAATTCAGTAATTAAGAGTCGTGTCCCAAATATTTTTGAATGAGGGCCTGTTAATCTGAATGATCTCAATAAGCTTACATTTTCTTGCACTACTCCTTATTTAAAGATTTACTACTTAGAACTCTCATCTGGCTCTCCCACTGTTCTGAAGCTTGAATGTTTCCTCATATTGTAAGTCACTTCGCATTAAAGTGTCTGCCAAATGAATGGAATGGAATGGAATATTAGCAGCAACCAGTGGTCTTCACCAGGCAATTCTTCATCTGGCTGGACTTTTTGGGCAGTAATTTAATTTATAACACCTAGACTTCTCTGGAATTATGTGATAATGAAGCCACGTTCATGTCTGAAGCTATGGTTCATGCTCGTAACATTCCTGTTCCATGCGTAGTTTCACCGTCACCACCACTGCACGCTGTTCCATGACATCTCAGAGACTTTTAGTGGGATATAAAATGATATCTTAAAGAGCCAGCACGCTTTAATTGACTTTGCTAAAAATGAACAGATACAGCCCCATTGTTATCTGTGTATTTTTATTACTATTATTAATACCGTGTTCACTCATCTTTATCACCTATGTGGGCAGTTTTAGCAGGGCCTGTAATTTAGGAGTTGGGAGATGTCCGTGGTACTGAAAACACTTTTCGCTGTGCGGCCTTCAGTAAATTGGTAAATTACGAGCTGGAGTCATTTGGGGCGTTAGTGATTACACATTCAGAGCGCAGCAGCAGAGCTGTACTCTGCTGTAATTGCTTTAACCTTATAATCCTACATCCTGCCATCCAGGGCCATCTTCTCCGCCTTTTCCCCACAGCCGCCCAGGCTCTGACTCACACACACTCATCAGAGAGCGACTCTGATTATGCGTCCAGAGCCCCGGCGGGCACGGCGACACAGGCCAGGATCCGGCCAGGAGGTGACAGTTACACCAGAAAATGGATGGAGGCAACAGAAGCAGTAATGACAGCCAGAAGCTTACAAAATGATTCAGTGCTGCACAATATATTGTTTGCAATCATGATCTGCAGCACTGATATCGCAGAAGGCCATTACACTGTGCTCTGAGCAATCACAGTTCTAGATGAGTGTTATCCAACTCACATAAATTACAAGATAATATAATATAAGATAAGATAATATAAGATAAGATTAGATAAGGTAACCCTTTATTAGTCCCTTGGGTGAGAAATTTACATTTGCAGAAGTGGCATAACCAATAAAAACTATACAGTATTACAATATAACATAAAAAGAACTGCTGAAATTTACTACCTGTAAATTTCACTGCTCCTTTTTTTTTTTTTAAAGCTTCTTGTAAAGCATGTTGAGTGACCTTTGTGTATGATAATGTGCTACATAAATAAACTTGACTTGACTATAGTTAGTAAAACATGAACAAAATATGATGGTAGTGTAGGATGACCTGGCCACCAGATAATGCTAGCTAATAGGCTATTAGGCTTTACCATTCATTTTCAAAGACAGACTTTAAGTTCATATCTGTATTGACTGTCACTGTAAAACTGCAGCATTGCAAAGTGAAAATGTGGTTCCTAAATGTCTATTAGAAGTTTTAGCTCCCAATGATGTTTAAGCTACAAGATGCACCATCAACTTTCTTGTTGCATATTCTAATGTGAGTGCATGAAATACAAACTGACTGCTCCAGCTGAGCGGCATGTTCAGAAATCCAGTTTGGGTCAAAGCTAAAACCGACAACTGGCTTAAAAAATCAGATTGCATGCAGATTGTGGATTTTTGCCATTCAGAAAATCTGTCTAGGTCAAATTAGATTTGAACTGCCTGTCTGAATGAGGCTTGTGACACAAGCATTCATTGGCATGCTTTAAATTGTTATTAACACAAAAGTAAATTATTTATAACACAAAAATATAGTTGCAATTACTCATTCATATGGAATATGGAAACCCAACCACATTGCATAGATCTCTTAGGCTTTTTAATGAAGCACTTAAAGAAGAGACATTCCAGCAAGAATCATTACATATATGGAGAAACAATAAGTCAGGAGTCTTGCCCAAGTTCTAATTTGTGCAGCGCTCACTTGGACAGGGAATCAAACCCCATTCAGCTGCATGGAGGGTATTACCCACTATACCAGCCACTGCACATGTACAATACTGTGCAAAAGCCTTAGGCACCTGTGAAAATAATATTTAAAAACTGTTCAGATGAGCAGTGAGTTTTTTTTCACATTAATATTTCTTAATGTAGAAAATACTAAAACAAATAAATACAAATAACATTATACAGTAAATAGTGATTTTATTTACAATGTTTCTTGTAGAAGCCCAGTATTACCTGTCGTTCCATCAGTAACCTGGTTTGACTCAATCAGTCCTTTGTTCTCCTTACCAGCTCACAAAATATCAAGTATTATGGTTTATTTTACGAACAAAATAAACCATAATACTTTCTTGTTCATTTGCATTTGTTCTAACGATAACTTTCCAAGCAGAAAGACACTTTATCACACGCTGAGAAAAATGGCCTTAAACAAGTTGCATAGGTACCATAAGACTTTTGTACGGTACTGCAATGATCTTGGCATTAAATATTATAGGTCACAAGGTACAATGCGTAAAATGAATATGAAGAGGTTCATTCCAAAATGATGTCGATTCATGAATAATAATTTTTGAAAATAAAGAGGAAACAATAACAGCTGATATAATGGATCTCTTGCTAATAAAGGATATAATTCATAGTATAGTAATTGTATTTATTGTATATGCAAAGCTCAATACTAAACATGTTTATCCAAAAAACAATCTTGCAAATAGTCTATAATTAGTTTTGAACAAAACCTTTCACATTTATGCTTTGCTCCCACATATTAGCAGACCAAGCACTTCCTAATGACATTACAGCCAGCTGCAGTGCTGTATGGCTATTTAATACATCTGAAAATGCTGAATCATCCGTAATGTTCCTATATTGTCATATTGAGGTTTTTCAGTACAGACAGAGCTGCAGCGATGACAAAGCTTGCCTCTTATTCATGCAGGAAGTTTTCATGGTAAGGGCCCACATGAGTTGAAGGTCAGGCTCTGTCAGATTGCCCTAAGGGATAGTTTGATTTAAATGGTTAGACTGTGCAGAACAAAGGACTTTTATCCCTGCTACAGTGATGCTCATCATACTGAGTGATGCTGTGTGTGGCTGGTCTGATATATGATGTAATTTGCTAAAGGCATGTAGTTTTATAAAGTAACTAATATATGCAGTGTATAAACACATAAAGTAACCAATATATGCGGTGTATAGGTACTAATATAAACTGTCTAAATCTTTGAAGTAACTAATAAACATATTTTGTAGATCTATAAAGTAACTCCTATACACAGTGTATAGATCTATAAAGTAACTGATATAAACTGTATAGATCTGTAAAGTAACTGATATAAACTTTATAGATCTATAAAGCCACTAATATACTCAGTCTATAGTTCTATAATGTAACTAATAAACATAGTGTATAGATCTATAGAGTAACTAATATACTCAAAGTAAAGTTCTAAAAAGTTACAAATGTATGCCATGTATAGATCTATATACAGGGGTTGAAATAATTTTTTTGCTGTAATACTCTAATGAGTATTTGTCCTTGTGTATCACTTATGTCAATCCCTGTCTATAGATTAAAGAATGTACATGGTGTATAGTTCTACAAAGTAACTAATATACAGTATATACTTCTATAAAGTAAGTAATATCTGCAGTGTAAAGTTCTATAAAGTAACTAAAATACGCAGATTCCAGTGTGGTATAAACTAATCCAGTCTGATTTGGTAAGAAATGTCATTTCAAACATTGACAAATGACTTATATATCAACATAACATAAAGACGAGTAATCATGTAATTAAAGTAACCACAAGTGAATTAATATTAAAGGCCCTATATTGTAGAAAGACAAGTTTTGCTTTGCTTTGCTTTGTTTTCTTAAACGAAGTGTTTTATGCAGTATGTAAAGATTATTAAGTTATATGCATGACAATTAAATTGCAAGAACCGCCTGTTATGAATTCCCTGTTTTTGTGATGTCACAAAAACCCACTGCATTTACATTTATCCTCCTATTCAGCCTGTATCGGTTTCTCCAATTTCAATAAATGATAAAGTTGCAAGTGTTGCAATACAGAACAGTCATTCGCCCTAGAGATCATTTACATATATCTTTCTTAAAGGCAGAGCAGTTTGGAAAATGGTCAAGTGAAAATGATTAATGACCTCAGGGAAAAAGCGAAATACGAAAATGTGTATTATAAGGGCCTTTTTATGTCAGAAAGTGGACAAGAGCATAGCTAGTTTTGCATTATACCACAATGACAGTTACAGTTGTAATTGGATAACACCTTAACATCTAATTGGATAACAGCTTAATAATGTACTTTTTATGTGACCTAAGCTGAAAAATATATATTTTTTCATATCATAATTTAATTCAGTGGTTAACAAATCAGTCCTTGGGGCCCTTCTAATGTTTATGTGTTAAAGGATTTAAGATCGAGCAAAAATATGGACATCTGGAGAGCCCTGAGGCCTGGTTTGAGAACCACTGAATTGATATGTAGATCTCATGTTGTTGGCAGTGTACACATTCCCATACACTTAAAAAAGAGCACCAAGGATTCTTTGAGTGAACAGCTTTGGTTCGCTAATAACGGAAAGTGGCCCCTTAGAGTCACATGTGAACACACCACAGCACACAGTGTGAACAATGTGAAATTCTTTCTCTGCATTTAACCCATTCACCAAGTGAAGCA
>JBBJLS010000041.1:32482820-32506304 GCA_037577275.1 Bryconaethiops microstoma | reverse complement strand
TCTCTCTCTGCTCTCTGTACACACACACACACACACACACACACACACATACACACACACACACACACACATATACAGAGAGCAGAGACAGACAGTTGTACTCCAGTGTAACAGTAGGCGCTTCTTGTACATGATCAAAGAAGAAATCAAATATGTCAAATATAAACAATGACACAAAATAATCAGTAAAGAAATGATGTGCAACTTTATTCCACTCAAATGGAGCTCTCAGACATTCCCATGGCCACCAAATATCTGTCTGTTTCGCACTCTATCTCATGCTCTTACACACATATATAATCCTTCTCTTTGCTTAATTAGTTTTTTGCACTTGGATGGAAGTCGGTCCACTGGGCTTTTGTTACAGGGTCAATTATGTGTGAGGAGAAGCTGGAGACTTTAAAAGCAAATAATAAAGCTAATCCCCAGCACTAAATAAAGAACCGGAGTGATTATTCCAAACGGACGCAATTATGAGCGAACGTCTCTCTCAGTTGCCAGAGAGCTATGGCCCCCCCCCCACCCCCAACTCATGCATTCAGGGTGAAAAAATCGGCACACGAAATTTACATTTACAAGCTAATGACATTGGGTATGAATGTTTCATCTGGAGCTATTCATCAAGGGGCATCTGAAGCAATCAGAGTTTGCGAGTTCGTTTGGAGAAAATTAGGCAAACTTTCTGAAGGGGAATCCTCTGGGGCCTTTGCAAGTACAATTTAAAGATACTAGTGCTGATACATTATTGAAGTGTAAAACATATTCTGTCATAGAGTGCCCCTTTTTACACAGCAGTTTAAGCCAGAAGGTTAAAGATAACTGATAAAATAAGGTGTGGGAGCAAAGAAAATGCCCAGTCCAACACTTACTATAAGATCTGGATACCATTCTCTGGTGAGGATGCTAAAAGGCTCAGATCCTCAATTCTGTTTGTTGTGGTGAGTTATGGCAGTGGATGAAGCTTCTGCCACCGCATCCAGGGTGACCCTCCTCAGATGGCCATTGAGTTCCAAAAAACTCCTCCAGTCTTCCACTCAGCTCTGTAGTTTGCCTTTTCTTCTGTTTGACTCATAAAAGCTGTATTGGGATAATGCTACAATCACAGCTTCTATAGCAACATATGGTGGATGAATAGCCGCCCTTATCTGACTATTACTATAGTTCTGCCATCTACTGGATATGTTTCAAACTGCAGAACTGAAAATACTTTACATTATGGTTAGTTATTACACATAAAGAAGGTAAATTTTTTTTTTCAAAGAGACATGTTTCTCTACTGACATATTATATTTGTATATACTTAAAATCACAGAAAATTTTACAAAAATGACTTAGAATTCCAATTCCTAATTTAATCTGAAAAGGAAGTATCAAAATTGTTTCATAAGTAAATAATAGTTATTAAAATAACACTTAACATCTGTTAAGTCATTGCTGTAACATGCAACACATACAATCATTATAATAAAAAAATGATATAATCATTACAATAATCATATATGTCACTTCTATTAAGAATATGAATGACTGACCATAGCTTTTGTTGGTTAATTTAGCAATGGACACGTTTTTACCATCATTTGCCAGTTCCTTCAGCTTCGGGTGAACAAGCTTCTATTACCAGTGAATGCCTTTAAAGGACAACGTCTTGTGCGGCTTAGTGCATATTTATGACTGCTTTTTGCTATTAACTTTCTCATTCAATTTGCAAAAGAGAGTGGCTGTAAGCCATGCGTGTGATGTCTCAGTGGATCGTGAGTGGTCTTCTGCGGAAGAATCCGGTAAAGAAGTCGGAAAAGAAATTGCAGCGGGGAAAAAGGAAAGTTCTGGTCACCTCCTGCAGTTTGCTGAGAGCACGGTGTAAATTTAAACCTTCAGTCTGCAGAATCTTGCTAATTAAAGAGAGTGAGAACGACGAGTGAGACAGAGCTGAATTTAGCAGCGACACCCTACTGTGGAGCAGATACAGAGAGAAGGGGAAACTGGAACAGTTTCGTGATTTGATGCCGTGTACACGTCTCTGCATTGATATCCAAATAGGCCCCTTTTAAGTAATTGAACCGAAACTACAGCTGTTACATTCTAATGGTCTTAAAATTCATGAGAATGCTTTACTTTCCTAATATTCATAAAAGGTTGGTACAATGTTTTCTCCCCTGCATTGTCCTTGTTGCCATCTGTTTTTTGTAACAAGAACATTTTCCATGTGCTTGTTTTTTGTAACAAGAACATTTTCCATGTGCTTATTATTATTGTTTCTTGTCTCTGTCCAAGCCCTGTCTTCGTATTAGTGTGTTCCCTTGTGCGTAGTTTGTCCCTCCTTTCCCAAGTGTTTCTAGTCTCGCTTCATGTATATAAAAAATGATGCTGCAAGTTTGTGGCAAGTACAGGAGCTGTTTTCTTCTTCTCGAAAGTTCAAGTGGGGGGACTGAAGCTCATCTGCAAGGAGGCTATAAGGTTACAACCAAACCTTACAGAATGTGGGAATGAAAAAATAGCCCTTCTTGTGAAGAAGATCAGCTCCCTCTTTGCAAACCTGGAGGAACATCTTGGAGTGAAGTCAAGAAGCTTGGGCTCTAGCCACTGTCTATCCAGGCAGCTGGATCAGAGCTTCAACTCCGGGAGGGCTGAGGGCTGCACGATGGCTCAGGGGCTCACCTCTGTGCCTGCTCTAGCCTCCCATCCCTGAGGTCCTCAGCAAATAGCATGGAAAGAGAGGGAGGACTCCTGACCCAAGCTTGACAAACCGCTCGAGGCTCTGCTAAAAAGAGTCCATCAAATCTTGCTCCGACAACTCTTCAGTCCCGACACTCGACCCACAACACAAAGCCATGTTAGAGAAACAGAGGAAAATAGGTCATTGGTGGCCATTTTGTGGACCAAGCCAAACTGAAGTTTAGAAGATGTGAGCAAATGTGGCATGAGTGCAAACATAACAAATTTCAAAATAGTAGTTTAAGCATTTTTTGAGATACTGAATTGTTGAGTTGCAGTGCCTCCTATGGAAGGAATTTAATGAAATTCAGCATGCTTCCAAAGAATGTGGTAGTGATGTAGCATGTCAAATTCTGTCAAAATTTGAACCTTTTGTCACAAGATATTGGCTAGTGATGTGGTAGATTTTTGCATCGACCTCACACAGCAGGTAGTATTTACTCTCAAATGAATTGTAATGTGCCTTCTAGAGGCCAACTTGCCATTCATATTTTATCATAGTGAAACGGTTGTAAAGCTTTTGCCCTCTTATCTCTCATATCTCTCATATTAGCTACAAGTACACCAAGTTTCATGTAGTCTAAGTATATGAAATCATCAACCAAACCCTGGTGAATGTGCCGCAGTGGAGGCCATAAATACAAATAAGTACAAAGGATGGTCAGTTGTTTTTTCTGCCATTGTTGGTCCATACACTAATTGTCTGTCATTTTTAGAAGCAAATACACTCCACCTTAAAGAGCAGAACTCTGGCTAGACCTGGCTAGAGACCACAAAAGATCTGTATGGCTGATATTTATAGATACAGTTTCATGCTACAGTTCATGACTCTTAGCTCTGCACATTATTACTGCTAATGCTAATTGATGTTTTTGTGCACTGGGCAATGTGACCTTGCTTTAGTGACCAGGTCCAAGGTTGTCTGGCCCCTCCCCCTTCATCTTATCTGCCTTGCAATACATCAAACCCTTCGATCAATAGCGTCTCCAGGCATTTTGAGATCATTTCAAGAACCACAAGGGAGTTTGTACAGGAGACACGGTCACAGAATGAGAGAAATCCAGTTACAGGTTGTAATTTGTTTTTTCTCTGGACACAGGATGCAATTGCTTATGTGTGCAGTCTCAGAGTTTCAGTTTTGCACTTTTGAGATTCAAAGGAAAGGTTTAGTGTCCTTCAGCCAAAACAGGTTTGGGTTTTACATTTGCTTCTTTAGTTTAGAACGGGAGCTCCAAGAGGTCACAAGTCACCTGGCCATTTCTGTAAGAGGTCACAAGTCACCCAAATAATTTTTATAAAATACCTAATCACCTAAACTTCTCTCAACCTACTCAAACCACATCCAGATATTCATTCAGATGGAGCAGACTTGTGGATATGGTTTAGCACTCTAATTACCAACTGCTTTAGTTCTCTAATTCACAACTGCTCTACTAAGACTAGCCCTGGTGCTGTCAGCCTGTAGTGGTTTTGTTCATTTTTACAGATGGATGTGGATGTGGTTTGAGCTGGTCAGGGGAAGTGTTGGTGATGAATTTTATGGATTATTCCTTTAATTTGTTAAATGTTCAGTGTACCGATGAGTGAAGGCTTTGTTATATTGGGGAAAAAGCAAATGTATTTAGAGTTCCCCTCAATCCAGATGTGGTAGGCAGGCATGTTAAATGTCAGATGTTTGCTTTTTCAGTTATATGGCACCTAGCAGCAACCATGAAGGTTAAATTTGGTCTATACAGTCATACAGGGTCAGAAACCACATAAATAAGTCCGTTTGAAATTGTAATGACTTAATGCTGATTGGAGCAAATACGTGAGCTAATTATCACTTGAATCCAGTAATTAACTGTTTACCCAACTGAAGCTGTGAAACGGCCAGCAACTCCCCCACAGCACACATCTGAATCTGTAGTGGGTGCCCTGCTAGCGTCACACAGGGTTGCCAGACCCTTAATCACAATTCACATTCTCAAAAGCCACCCAAAGTCAAAATGCCGGTAGCAATACAAATGAGTTCTCCTCTACTCTTACGCTATAAATGCTTCTACAGTATTATCCCATTCTGGGTATTAATCTCTTCTATGGACCTACTATAGTGGGATGGCCTATGAAAGATGGGCAGTTATATGGAGGGAAAACCTACCATGCATGTCATTAACCACATACGGCCAGTGTTCTCTGACATGGGCAATTAATTAAAAAACTTACAAAGATGGAGGAGAGTGAAACGAGCACACTATGTAGGTTACCCCGTGGGAAGACAACCCCCTACTGAGAGATAAATATTAGAGAGAAAGAGAGATGGAAGCACTATTTCTGTCCAGTGGTAACCCACGGGGGGAAGTGACTGTATGGGCTGCCCTGGTCATATGACTCTGATGCAACCTTGGAATGAAAGAAGACAGGAGAGGAGAGACTGAACATGGTAGATACAGTCAAACCTCATCACCACAGAATTGGTGTCATGCGCAAATGACTGACTTCTATTTATATACACTATATGGACAAAAGTCACAAAAGTTGAATCACATTGCATTCAAATACATAGAATTGCATTCAAATACATTAATATGAAGTTGGTCCCCCTTTGCAGCTAAATCCACTCTTCTTGGAAGGCTTTCCAAAAGATTTAGGAGTTTCTGGGGGCATTTCTGCCCATTGATTCTGTAGGTCTTGCACTGATGTTGGACGAGAAGGCCTGGCTCGCAGTCTTCATTCCAGTTCACCCCCAAGGCGTTGGATGGGGTTGAGGTCAGGGGGGACACAGTCATGCTGGAATAGAAAAGGCCTTCCCCAAACTGTGCCCACAAAGTTGGAAGCATACTGAAGCATTAAGATTGCACTTAACTGGAAAACAGGTGTGTCCCAATACTTTTGTCCATATATTGTACGTAAACATATTAATATTTAGATAAGATAAGATAAACCTTTATTAGTCCCACAAGTGAGAAATTTGCATAGTCACGTCAGAAAGTGGACAGAACAAGGGTAAGAGCAGCAAAAATGAAAAACAATAAAATGAAAACTATACCAACAGTACAGTATAAAAAGTAAACAATCTAGAAATATAAATATGGACGTGTGTATTAAAAGACATATATGTATATTTAAACTTAGATAAGTATATGTATGTATGTATGCACAGAGTGGATATATAAATATATGTAGTGGTGGTGGCCTAGTGGTAGGGTACTTGCCTCTGGACCAAGAGGTTGTGGGTTCGAATCCTACCTTCAGCACCACCACTGGGTTCCTGGGCAAGACTCTTAACCCCAAGTTGCCCCTGTAGTTAGGGAATGGAAGTCGCTTTGGATAAAAGCGTCTGATAAGTGCTGTAAATGAACACTGGATATATATATTCTTACATATAAGAACACTGGATATATATATATATATGTATGTGTGTACACACACACACAGGTAAGCAATGGAGTGACAGGCATTGACAAAAACAGTAATAATCTACCAAAAGAATTACACATTATATATTGCACATTTATAAATTGCACTTTTCACCCAGTACTAATATTACACCCCAAAAACTGCACATATTGCATCAGAAAATTGCACTCAAAAGAAATGTTGCACATATGAGAAACTACCACCTATCAGTCCGTGGTGTATTGGAAGTGTGTTTTTGTTTGTCTGTGTGTTTGTTTATTGGTTGTGTGTGTTTGTTTACCTGGTTGTTCAGACTGTTGTTTTAGAACTGAAGAGATTGGAAGTCATGCCTTTTTGTCCAACTTCAGTGTCTGGCCTCATTAATGCTAGCCCCTTGCTAAATAAATACACACAGTGTCTTGGTGTCTGCACAAATTCCATCCACAGGCGGAATACGCCCTCTTGTGGTAATTATGAAGCAAAGCATACATTAATTTGGTTCCAGAGGAACCCGCAATCTGCATTAGTTTAATGCTCCCATCTCAGAATATAAATTATATATAAATCTTCAACATTTATCGCCTTTATAACTTAGGCCTGTTATGTTATCTAATTAGATCTCTAGCTTCTGTTGAAACAGGCATGTATGAAATATTAAAACAGTTTCTAATGTGGACTGAGCTCATCTGAAGTGAAGGAATGCACCTCCCTTCTTGCGCTCGTACGATCAAGCCGAACTTCATTTCCCACAACATCTTGCGAAAACGATACCGCTCGCTGGTCCTGCATTCTTTCGACATTTCATCTTGGTCTTTGTAGTTTTTGTTCTAGATGACGGGCGCCTCCTTGACGTTGGGCCAGTGTGTGAGGGAGACGAGCCTCTGCAGTGGGAAGTCCATCATAGACATGAAAATAAAGGCCAGGTAATGTCGTGTTTTAAGAGGGGATGGCTTCTAGGTGTCACTGACAGGTCAAATATAAAAATAAAGGAATCAAATAAGGATAGTTTAGCCTGTTGCGCATGGTAGCGTAAATATAGTCATGAGCTAACGTTAGCTAGCCTAGCTAGCGTCGCTCGCTGGCTTTTTTGGTAACATTAAGCACATAATTGAGCAATTCTGCATAATATATAAACAGTTCAAAGCTTGAACGTATGTATATGTTACTTGTAGACCTTAAACGCAGCATCGTTTGCGTCATTTCTGTTTTTAGGCATGAAAAAAGCTTACAAACACCTTTGTTGATGTTTCTGCAGTGGAAAACAGGCTGCTGACTAAGTGACTAGCCAGGTCTTTCCTTATGCTGCAGTGTTTTCAAACTGTTTACATGCTGTTTAACAGTTTTACCTGTCGTCACACAGCCAGGGCATGTATGATTCAGATTACAGCTCATCCAAGCAGTGCTGGATTAATTTTATAGAGCTGATTATGTAATGCGATGTTGTTGACATCCGGAGCAGCAGTCAGACAGAGAGAGCATCAGATGACAAGAAGGGCATTTTACACTGAGCTCAAGATCCCGTGTAACTGTTTTTAAACTGACCCCGCTAATCTTGTTATAATAGACCAAGAGATTATGTCATGAAAAGAAAGAGAAGACACAAAACCCAAACAAACGGGTGGTCACACTCATGCCTGTCAAAATCACGTGTCTGACAAAGCATTTAAAAGCCTCCTGTTACAAGTGTGATTGTGACTGTATGGCACGGACCCCCACCCTCCCTCATCCCACCCCCTAGGCTAAATCTGCATTTGTCTTAGACGTCTGTTTTCTGAAAGCTGTAAAGTCACATCTGAGAAGCCCTGCTCCATTACAGGCTAAGAATTCTCCATTAAAAATCTGATTTTTAGATCAGTTTTCTGTCTGAGTGGCCATAATCAAAACTCATAGTTCAATTTGATGTATGTGGCTGAAAATCTGTACAGTTAAATCTACATTTGCCCTAATCTTCTGTTTTCTGACGCTTTGCCAGGAGCCGTTGTTAAATTGGAAACATGTCCAAGAAAAGGGGCAGGTAAGTGGACTAACCTTTCCAGTGTAGGATAAGTAAACATTAACATCATTCATATGGACAGGTCAAGCTGTGCTGGGCAAATTGTTCTTCCTTGGAGTAAAACATTCATGTCCCGTAACTGGATGTAGTGTGATAATGAAAACAGCTGATTCTGTCTAAAGGGATGAGATTTTGCATACCCTGGAACTTTTCACATTTCACATCATGGTGGTGGTGGTGGCCTAGTGGTTAAGCTACTTGCCTCTCGACCGAGTGGTCATGGGTTCAAATACTACCTTCAGCAGACCACCACTGAGGTTCCTAAGCATGACCCTTAACCCCAAGCTGATCCAGGGAGACTGTCCCCTGTAGTTAGGGAATAGAAGTCGCTTTGGATAAAAGCGTCTGCTAAATGCTGTAAATGTAAATAATAAATACTATTCACCGTAGTACCTTAATTTTTATTCCATGTAATTAGCATACTGTTATTCACAATTAAGTTCGGAATTTGGTAAAAATCTATTTAATTTTAATGAAATGGATTAAGTGCTCAGGCAAGCTCAGACAACAAATATAAGCCACTAAATGCCTGTTCAAATTATTGGAGTGAATCTTGTCTGAAGACAGAATGACTTACTGGAGTGTCTCTTGGTCATATTGACCTTTACACCTGTACACGGAGAGCAGATGTTGATAAGGGCCAGGTCACACGCTCACATGTATGAGAGCGTCTTTTCTAGCATCTTATCAAAACAAAAAAACACGGATAATGTCCATTTATTTATCTAAACACAGAACGTATTTAGGAGTAGTCAGGACACTCACAGTGCATAATAAAACATTCAGTGATTTGTTACAGTAATTTGCATCTTAAAGCCTTACAAATGGCAGTATCATAGTAATGACTAACAGCTTTCAACTTCCAGTACTGCTGAGACTACTATACTTATTATAGCTGTCTCTGATCATAAGCAATAGAGTAATCTGATTAGTTTGGCAGTTTATTGAGAAATCTGCTTTAAAGAAAGGGCAAAAGGATAAAATAGACTTGGCTGAACAACAGTTTTTCAAAGATTCTCCAGTAGTGTTTTAGAAAGGAAGACTTTACTAAAAATACTGTACTGCTCTGTGGCACAGAATGTGTCCAGCAGTGTGCTTCTTACTGTAGGAAAGGCCAATGGGGATATTTATGCATTATTTTAGTTAAATCGATCTTTTCTGATTGATCGTTTTTAGTTAAGCATAGTCAAGTCATCGTGACATCTTCTGTTGTTAGGTCTGCTCCACAATATGATGCGTGTTCTTCATTTTTCATTTTCCTTTTGTGTTTACCCTTCCCTCAGGAAGCGCAGCAGTGGGGAGCTGAGTGACACACTCACCCTCGACCCCAACAACCTGCTGGGTAAGAGGATACAGCACAGCTGGCGGGAGAAAGGTGCGCTCACGAAGTGGAAAGGCACAGTGCTGGACAGGCTCAGTGTCAACTCCTCTCTGTACATGGTGAAGTATGACGGCTTCGACTGCGTCTATGGCATCGAGCTCTTCAAAGACGAGAGGGTGTCCAACCTGCAGGTTCTCACTGAGAAAGTGGGTGAGTACTGCCTAACAGGAAACCGTCAAAACAGGAAGTGAGCTGTGCACACTTCACATTGCAAGGGATACAGAAAGCGTTAGGGAGTTTTTTTTTTTTTTTTCCCCACGTAGCTGTGAAATTACTGTTAGTCTTTAAACTGAACAGACTAACAGAAATGCCCTGCTACCTGAGCCAGGCTTTAGAATTCTTAATTCAAATCTGATTTTAGATGAGTTTTCAGTTGTCATAAGCAAAGTTCATCATTCAGTTCATCATGGTAGCATCGGAATTCAACACAGCAAAATAAGAAGTGGCTGAAAATGTGCCTTATGCTCATAAGTTAAGTGTTTTTGTGGATTCAACAATATAAAAGTCGAATATTTCTAACAAAAGTTGTGTTCTGATATTGTTAGCAAATATGTTAGCCTCAGCTGTATATAGTAAACACAAGCGGTGTATTAATTAGCAATTGGTCAGGTCAGGTCAAGTTTATTTCTTTAGCACATCATTCACAAAGTTCATAGCCTGGTTTACAGGAATAGAATAAAAAATACAATAACAGAAGAAATTAAACAATACGTAGAATATCAGTAAATGTCATCTACTAAAATTTCATGGTTGACTCAGGCCTACCGACTCCTGTCCTGCTGACTCATTGGACTAGCCACTGGCTGCTTGTTGCTCCTATTGCAAACCAAATGCCCTTGTTTGCTACAAGTATAAGAATGCATGAAGCTAATTAAAACCTTTACCAACAGCCATAGCATTTTCTGTTAACTATTTACGATCATGAGAAATGATCATGAGAAATGAGAAATTCTTGGTTTTTTGTGTTCTCAGTTTCCAAATAATAAAGTTATTAATGTTACTGAATAGGTTTTATTCTTTTATTTATTTTGTTACCAAAATAATAAAAAAGATACCTGCAATGGCTTTGCAGCTAATGGCTTTCTTGTAATCAAATCTTTTAATGTAATATTAATCAGATAATGTAGTATTTGCTTCCTCTCTTTTTTGAGCCGTCGTACTCAGCTATCGTCCAGAGTTCTTTTCTTTGTTTTGGAACAATGAAACAACAGCAGTCATGTCACTCCCAATGCTCAGTACAGTGTATTCTGTTAGAATGACCAGGTGCATTACATGAACGCTACATAGCCCTATAGAGAGTTTTTAAGCACATGACATGCTTACTTTTTTAAGCCTGCAGCCCTAATCCTAAGATTCCTATCTTAGTAAATGATCCTTGCTTAGTAAGTCTCAACATTTCAGCTCGATGAATGCTTAATGAGATTTGTTCTGCGTCTTACAGTAAACAACAAGATCAAGGTACCGCATGATGCAGAGGAGTTAGTGGGGAAAGCTGTGGAGCATCTCTTCGAGAAAGAAGATGGAGAGAAGAACGAGTGGAGAGGGATGGTGCTGTCTCGTGCCCCCATTATGACTAACTGGTATTACATCACATATGAAAAAGACCCAGTGCTGTACATGTACCAGCTGTGGGACGATTACAAGGACGGCGACCTCCGCATTTTACCCGAGGCAGGTCAGTTACTGTTGGCCTTACACTCAGATGGACCCCTCAGAGAGTTCCCTGCCTGTAGCGGTGTTTGTATCTTGTCAGTACATTCACTTTTGAAACTAGTGTTCTCTTTCATTTCGGCAGTGATTCTGGCTTCGTTCGCTTTAAGCCTGATCTTACGATAAACTACACACCTAACATATGTTTTGTAATTGTGTTTTATTCTGGGTGTGTCACTCCAGTAGTTTAGTGCACTGAAAACAAAAAGGAATGAATTGAATTTAGTAGATTCCAGTGAGTAAAAATGATTTAACTAGTAAATATGTTTCTTATAAATATGTATAGTAGTTATTAAAGTAAATAATTTAAAGTAATTGCATTAGTGTGGAAATGATGTACCCATTTAAAACAAGCAAATTAAGTGCATTCTTTTATTCAGCCTGTTTTAGTTTTGTGTGTAGAAGTAAACACCTCAGTTTCACTTCCTTCTTAAAACACTTGTTGGCTGATTTTATAAGTGCTCAGTTACCATAACAAAACCCTTTTATAAACAATTCGGTGGCTCTGCTACTTGCAGATGGCTGAGGAAGGTCATCTCCCAGATGAGATTCAAAAAGCACAGCCCGTCTTGGTTTCGTGCAGCCTTTTTCAGGAATAGCGAGGCGGTGTGTAATTTCAGTAGATCTCATTATAGCTCAGTGTTGGCATGGGAATCAGTGAACGGCGTAATCTTTTATTCAAGGATTGTGTTATTTCAGAGTATTGTGAATCCGAATTAGAAATGAATGGATAATGTTACCGGTCAGTGTAAGATACTTATTACAGTCCTGCACTGGCGCCACAGCAACCTCTCACTGGACTGGGGCAACTTCTCCCTGGACTGGTATGGTTATAGCCTGGTGAGTGAGGTCTGTCAGATATTAGTGATTCCAGATTAGGAGGAAAAAAGTCATTTAGCAGCACATTTCTGGTGATGTTGTGCTCATTCAGCAAGTTGCTATTGAACAGGCTCTTATTAGGTAGGTAGGGTTAGTTCCGCTGTAGCTTAGAAAGTGATGCTGCTAATAAATGATCACAGATTTGTCTAAAACAGCATCGGATAGATGTTTATTCTGTAACTCTCTGTGACATACCATTATGATAATGGACAAAACTCTGGCCTCCAGAAGGAGGTCACCTTTTAATTTGAGGCACGCCATCTCATGTTTGAGAAGAAGGCATTTTCGGAGGGGAGAGTCACTGCATTTGATTGACAAGTGGTGAAGCATAAAACATCACCCTGAAAGAAAGCGAAAGACCAAGGCAATAAACATTTCGCAACTGACTTATACTCTTTTTCTTGTTCATGTTGTAATAACTGGTGTGGGGAAAGTTGTAAAGTTTGATCTTCTAAAACAATCAAAATGAGCTTTTCCTCTATGTTGGACTTACTAGAGGGGCTAATTAGAGAAAAGCATTCCTCTTTATTGACTGGTCAGCTGTGAATGATACTTGGCCCTTTTTATGATGCTCACCAGAAATGAACAGAGACAATAATGAAAAATGTGCCTGATAGAGATTTCTAATTGTCTTTTGAATGCCCCTTATCTTCTTTTTAGGTATTTTGTCCATTTTTGTGGATAACAGCCTGTCATTCCAGGGCAGATCCAATTGATTGCAGAGCCTTTGCCTATTAATTCTTTATTTCTGTCCCCCAAACTATTGTTTTAAGGCATGTGTCCAGATATATTTATCAATGAAAAGACCATTCTGGAGAAAATGCAAAAATCTCTGTCTTCATTTGTTCTCCAGAAAACAAGCATCTGCTCCCTGCTGACCGGAAGCCTGGCGAGGAGACGGAGAGCCTTGTGGGTAAGCAAGTGGAATATGTTACTGATAAAGGAGTGAAGAGAACCGGCCTAGTCATCTACCAAGTCCCCGCCAAGCCCTCCGTCTACTACATCAAATACGACGACGATTTCCACATTCACGTCTACGACCTGGTCAAGACGACCTAAAGAAAAAAGCAAGAAAAGGAAAACAAAACAAAACTCACCATCACTTCCCCATAGCTTCCATTGTCACCACTCGTTGTGCTGTCTCCACCTTGTGTTGCTATGGAGGGGTGGTGCGTGGAGGGGTGGAACCATGTGGAACATCTGTGGTTTGTCAATTAACACGTGTCATATTTGTGTATGTCACACTGTTGACGTAAGCTTGACGGCCCAATCAGGAATCACTAAAAGGCATTCGCAGTTGCATGGGTAATACGTCTAGGACGTTAACAGAGACAAAATACTGAGTTTTGGTTGAAGTAATATTGTCTAGATGGTCGCTTTTAGTCATTCCTGATTGGGGGCTTAAAAATTTGGAAATTTGCAATCAGGTGTTCCCACAGGCACACAGTGTATTTATTGAAGTGTAATTATCATATGTTGGTAATATGTTGCAATGGTGTAAGCCATTAGACAAGACGTTACAGAAATTCTGAAGCTGGGCGATAAAGAAGGCAGTTATCCCAAACATGGTGGAATTAAGCGTTGAATAACACGAGACTGTTTGCCTCCTCATACAGGCAAGGTGGATTTTAAACATAAAAAGCTTTGACCGATGGTCACATTCGATCTTCCTTGACACATTTGTACAGCCAATTATTCAGACAGTAAATGGCACTCAAGCTAAGACATCTTAAGCTAGTAGATATAATTTCTATAAGAAATAAGAAAATTATTTATTGAATTAATCACTTGAAAGCTTTTGGATTTTTTTCCCCACTGCAATTCAGATAGTTTTGGCATTAAATACAACTATCACTGTCACCCGTCACTCAAATTCCAGTCATTTTACAAAGCTGGCACTAAATCCTCAGTGCAAGATGGCTACACTTGCCATAGGACAATTTGAAGCAACCTAAAACTTGTCGCGTAGGAAGTCCAGCATAGAAAAAAAGTCACCCAAAGATCTTTAAAACCCAATGTGTAGCATCGGTAAGGGCATAGAGGTAGTTTATCCCTGGTGAATTCATTCATACTTCTTTGTGCATTACTTTTTGTCTTCAGTAGTGTGAATAGCAGTTTGTCTGTGCACACAACAGCATTAGTTCATTAGCATCTACATGATGTAGTGATAAAACTTACAGAAAGCAACTTAAGAGCATTAACTTTAAAAATGCCTACGGCATGAAAAGGAAGCTGTTCTGCCTAAACAGTTTTTCTTTTCTAAAATAACAAGAATTAATGATTATTTTTTATCAAATATGACACAAATTTGCACCCAACAAATACAGTCTAATGGCTGACTGTAGCTGGTTGCCTAAATGATTCATTTAAATTTTCTCTGAAGATGGAGAGAATGAGTAGTAGGGTTGTCTCGCTAAGAAAACCCAGATGTGTCTTCTGTCCAGCAGGCTGGATAAGTAAAAAAAAAAAAAAAAAAAAAACCAACCAAAAAATAAAATGTCTTTTGTTTAGAGATTTGCTTCCAGTTCTTAAATCAGAGGGATGTTTTAGCTGGTGTGATGAGCGTACGGAGTTCATCTACAGTTGTAGATTTTTGCAGGCACCTTATGCTAGGCACACAACAAGAATCTGAACAAGGGCTGCACGATTTGTGATTTTTCAGAGTAATACGAGGACTGTGATTGCAGCTGTTTTCCAAAAAGTGAGGTCCAAACATATTTTGTTGGCCAGGAACACCAGCAGATCCACTTTCTTTAGCTTGAGGCTTAAACGTAAATGTACCAGATGGGAAGTTTGTTTAGATGGGGATGTGTCATGCACAGCACATGTATGTTTAGTCGCTTCTGATTGGTCATCTCGGTATAATTGGGTGAAATTTCCCCACTTGGCCGCATTGTTGATAAAATATGCTCTAAAAATTGAAATTTTACTCACATAGCAATTTTTATTTGAAAATAATCTTTCAACTTTCTTTGAAACACAGTAATTGAATTAACTATTGTTTGAACCCGTGCTCTTGGTCAGTTGGTGGCCTTTATTTGCTGTTTGGAATGTTCGACCTAGCAGCAGAGGGCAATTAAGTGAACAGTGATGCTAATGTTGAATTTTATAATTAAGCTAACAAACCCAGCTTTATATTATACATTAAAATTAATGTGCTTGACTGTAAGCCAGATATTCTATCATATAAATGAGGGGGTTTCTTCTTGAAAGCACTTTGAAATCGGCGTGACTGCAGAAACAAACGTCACTGGTTTGATACAAATAACCTTCAGATTCCATCACAGCTTTAATTGGTTGAATATATTGTGCTTATTGTACTTATTTCAAATCTGGTAACTATAGAATTTCCGTCAATAATACATCTAATTCATATTCATACATTAAGCACCTTCAGGCTCTTGTGTTGAAACTTGCTTTTTTCATTTTTCAAATTGAACATTTTGAAATACAAAATTGCAACATGATCAGCAAACAACTGGTGAACTAAACTATATTAACCCAGAGGGTTTATTTATTTATTCCCCACTTATGCATATCTAGATATTAGCATTACCTTTAATGGGCCCATGTTATTGCATGTTGTTTAGAAACAGATGACGTTCATCATTAGACAAATCACAGAATGTGCTCCTTTTCAGAATGGGTAAATAGTGTATGTACTTAAATGTAATTTTAAGTACATCTGTGTACTTAAATGTATTTTTTTTTGTAAATAATGCAGATATGCTTGAAATTATTGTTTGTGTTTATATGTTGGCCTGTTTTCGCTCATAGCAGTCGCACTTTATCTTAGCTCTAGTATGCCTCATTCCTCAGGTTGTGGAGGAATGGAGCGATTAAATTCATTCTGACAGTTGAGGAAATAAAATCTTTTTTACACTTTAAACTGAGCAGACGGACACCGAAAGGTATAAAATAGGTTGCTAGACAGTTGCCAAAGGCATATTTTGATTTAGAATGATGTTTGGTGTTTCCTTTTGACTTCAATTAGTTTTTTTTTCTTCTGATTCAGCAAATAAAATGAGTTGGAAAGTGCTTAACTGTTCAATTTTAAAATATCTATTTTTCTGTTTAATCAAAATTTGAATTACATGTTCCTACCACATGTATTTTGTCCACTTAAAAATGTTTGAATATGTAAATTACAAGCACAGAACTCGTGCATGAACATGATTGCATTTGAATATTAGTTCACCCTGTTTGAGTTTGGGGTGCATATTTCTGTTTTTTTTCTCCTTTTGTAGCATTTCCTGCTTCAGTTTTATTGTCCCTGAGACAAAATTTCTTGTCTCCATATTACATTAGTGCCAATGTGCTGAGAGGAAGGGAATTGGTAATTGTGTGTTGGTCTACCAGTTATTTGTATAGAATTATCAAGAGAGCACAGTTTGCTGAATTTGGGGCTGTTCATAAATGGAAAAAATCCTTCACATATGACAAGCTTTTATCCTAATACGCATTTTTAATTAAATATGCCACAAAGTGTTCTTTAAACATCAACATCAACTTTTGCTTCCCTGAAGAACCGTGTTGAAATGAGATGTATAAGAGTGAAGAGCCGTTTAAAGAACGTTCACATTATGCTGAAGGTTCCAGGTATCTATCCTTGGTCCTGGAACCCCAGTTCCTGCTCTTGTACACCCACTTCAATCCAATAATGAGATGATTAGTTGGATTAGGTGTGTTTGGTGCAGGAAAAACACTAAAATGTGCAGATCAGAGAGGTTTCAGGAGCAGGATTGGAAGTGCGCTCTAAGAAACTACCATTGAAAAGGTTTTTAGGCCGACTTTGGTTCTGGAGCCTCCCTGATGTGCACATTTCAGTGTTCTACTTCTTCAGCACATTCTCTTCAACCCAAGAAAGGGTTATTAATAATTTGGATCAGGTGTGTTAGTAGAAGGAGAAACACTAAATATGCTGAAGAGTGGGCTTCATGACCACAGTGGCATTGCGTAAAGAACCATTTGTGGCACCTTTATTTCTTAGTTCTCAGTTTTCAGCTCATTTGCTGTATCTTTGGCATTGAAACTGAAGTGGACTTGACCCTGCTGTACACTTTTTCAGGTCCTGTGGATGCAGCTAAAGCTTGCTTTCTCCTTCACAATTTTCCATAGTATTGACGGTTTCATCTGGGTGGGAGGATCTATGTATTCACTAGCACCCGTTTTAAAAACACCCTCATAACTACTTGTACTATACTTTATTTCTCATCTTGAGAGTTTCCTCTCTGCCCCGAACAGAAGGGGGATAAAGTTGTCTCAAGCTTTTAAATGTTTGATTAAAGCAAATATGAATGATGTACATGCTGCATTATCCGTTTCTTTCTCTCTCCGATTGTGAATAAGTAATTCTCTTTCCAGCTCCTCCGTAAATGTGACTTATTGTGTGGTCCGCAAGGTACTTTCCCCCGGTTCCTATTTTGATCTGTGTTGCTGTTACTTTGCCGCTTTTTGCCAAAGTTAACTTTTCGGTAGGCAACGCTACGGAGTGTCCAAACTGTTCATGTTGTCTGTCTGTGTAACAATGCTATCGTAAATAATAAAAGAGATATTTTTTGCACTGAACATAGTGTCCATCATAAGTGACAAGAGGAGTGCTTATTGCAGTGAAGAACGTGCACTGACTTCCAGCAGATTTTGTGAATTTGAATTGCAAATTTGTGTTCAGAGCCAACTTGGAAAGAGATGGACTCTTTGGCCTGTGCTCAGCATGGGCTCAGTGTTTCAGCCAAGATATACTTGAATCTAATAAAACAGTCCATTTAAAATCAGATATAAAATGTGAAGTTGGGAATGAATTCTACATTTTGGTAAAACAACAGAGCAACTGTCACCCATCAAGGCATGGACTCCACAAGACCTCTGATGGTGTTCTGTGGTTACTGCACCAAGACCTTTGCAGCAGATCTTTTAAGTTACAAGGTGGGACCTCCATGGATCATAGCATGTCACATGGATGCTCGCTTTGATTCAGATCTGCGGAATTTGGTGGCCAAACCAACCATTCCAGGGTGCATTATCCTCTGGAAAGAGACATCTTCCATTGGAAAATGTACCATCCACATGAATGCCAGGACCCAAGGTTTCCCAGCAGAACATTGCCCAGAGCATCACAGTTCCTCTGCCAACTTGCCACCTTCTCATAGTTCATCCTGGCACAGTCTCTTCCCAAGGTAAGCAACCCGGCCTTGTGTGTGATGTCTAAAGTGATTCATCAGACCAGGCCATCTTCTTCCACAGTTTCATGGTCTACTTCTGATCGCAGGCCATTGAGGATACTGGTGCCATGAAGGAGTTTATTGGTCAGCAACAGTGATTAAGAACGTGGTGTACCCACATTCCCACGACCCAGTTGCGAGTTCAGTGGTCCAAATTATTGGTAGATACTAACCACTGCATAGTGGGAAAACTCACCACCCATAGTTTTTAGGTCCATTTTACTGGTGTACAGTTACAGACTGTAGCCCACCTACTGCTACTTACGGTTAGACGTTGTGTCGCACTTCAGTCAGTTGTCATTTTCTGGCCAGAGTTACTCTTGGCCAGATAATTGTGAGTGATGAAGCATTCTCAACCTACCACTCTCAACCTGATGTGTGAAAACACACACACACACACACATACTGTCAATATCCTGTCAGTGTCAGTGCGGTCCTGAGAATGGTCCACAATCCAAGTATTATCAGCTTACAGTGGTCCTGTGTTCAGAAACTGAGGTTGGTGGAGCTCATACAGTTAGTAGAAGTACACAGAGTTTCTCATTAAACAGACTGTGTAGGTAATAGAGCATTTATACTATATGGAAAAAATATTGGGATGCCTGACCATTACAGCAACAGCGACTTTTAATGACATCGTATTCAAATACACAGACTTTAATATGAAGTTGGAAGCATGCTGTTGTCCAAAATGTCTTGGCATGCTGAAGCATTAGATTGCCTTTACTGGAAGTAAGGCTGGGGCCACCAGAATTCAATAATTAAGAGGTGAGTCCCAATGCTTTTGTCCATAAAGTGTATATTGCATTGAAAATATCTACATCATTGTCATTGGCTTTTTTTTTTATTTTTAAAAAGGGAAAGTCTCCGCCACATCTTAGCTGCACCTTGTCATGCTATTTTCCCCCAGTGTGTAGTCACCAATGACCCTGTTAGAAGAAGACAGACCTGTAGATCAGATCTTGTTGTCATTGTGTCAGGCTCAGGTTGCCATGACAACCTGTCCTCAGTGACACAGGGTCCTTTAACAAGTGCGGATTTACCCAGAATAAACCCATATAATCAGTAAGGCCAAAACTGCCACAGCTGACAGGTGCTGCTTTACACCACAGCCCTGCTGTTCAAACCTTACCAGCAAACTGCAGACTTTAAAATAATGGGTTCAGAATTTCAGTACCAGTGCTGAAACTGATTATCAGGGATCCAGAAGGTCCTTAAACATAACAAATGTAGTAAAATATGTGAAAAAGCTTGCTGGAGCACATCTAAGCACTCAAAACCTGCAGGGCAAACACTATGCTTCTAGGTGGCCATATAATCACTGATCACTGTAGCATTACTTAAATAGACAAATTATAAACATACAAAACTATTATAGAACTATAACTTTGTAAAGATCTCAGTAAATCCTGCTAGTTAGGAAGCTAACGCTGTCTGTTTTCAGCTGGCCTTCACAGATCAGTTGTTTTTGTTCATAGGTGTCATGGCTGAGTCTCTTGTGCCACGTCTCCGACCTTATCAATCTCTGAAGTATTGAACTTGGGCTTCACTGCTTATTCACACATGCACCTTGTCTAAGTTCCCTACTTAAGCCCAGCTTGACTCAGAGCCCACTGTCCATTTACCCTCATGACAGGTGACTGTATGTCTGTCTGTGTCTCCATCTCCATTTTCCAGCTGTGAAGATCACATGTAGTTCACCATACCCAGTACTAGGAGGATTCCTCTACCTGACCTGTGTGCACCATCCTGTTTGTGGATCTATACTCATTCTGATGTCATTGAATTTCTTGTACACTTCTAATTGATCCGGCAGAGTTCCTGATTTGTGTATATGAACTTCACTATCAAGCCAGAGTTGTAACCTGTCTTTGTCTGTATCTTCCTGCCATTCTGATTAAAACATTAAGTTATTCCTGCAAGTATATCAGCTTCCTTGTGCCAGCAGCAAACATGACAATATGATTCAATATGATACTTTTAAATACACATTGTAGACCTTCCAAGAATGCATTCCAAGGTGATGCTGTAAAAGGAAAGAAACTGGCCGTACCATTTACACAGCTGGACACACAAAGAATTATTACACTTAATTCAAAAATGATTTATACAATTACACAATGACGGTAGATTAAAGAAGAGATCCAATTTATATTCTGATGACAGAACTGTGACTCATGACTAAATAATCTAGCTGGACCACACCAGTAAGCAGTCTGGATGAAAACACACCTGCTCAAGCTGTATTATTTAAAATGTTGTTAATGTTATGAAATTTACTTTTAGGATATCCATCCTAGAGCTTGTAACATTTAGATCTACATTTGCATTACTTCTATAAGTGAGCAGACATGCTGAATGTACCCTTTACTACTACTGAGCAATACAGAAGGTGAAAAGAAGACAAAATTGCAACTGGAAAATGTATAAACCAAAGTGTAATAAATACAGAGCTCACACAATGTTACAGTGCAATAAACAAAAGCAATGAGAGATTATGATTAATATGTGAGTCTTTTTTGATTGTACAGTCCACTATCAATTATTACCTGATATTTCTTGTCAAATAAAAATCCAATCTGTATGATGAGGGAGCCAGAGTCCCAGCACAGATACCAAACTGTTTTAGTTATAGTCAAATAGCAGAAACAGAACTACACCCAAAAGTCTAGTACCCAGGCTAGGAAGCCTTCTGACTGGTCCTCGATTAAACTCCATATGTGATGCATAAAGCAGAAACATGGCTTTAACACTAATGAGTTCTGTGAGAAATCTGACTATTGAAAGTCCATGGCAAAGTCCAAAGCTTGCCCCAAAGCTCAAAGATAATAATGATGATGACTAGTAGGATGAGGATGGTCAATGGTGATGCTGCTCCTGACCATAACAAAAGGGTAATGATGATAATGTCCCAAATGACTACTGATGTCCACAGACGGTTGAAGATTATGTCCAGCTCTCCTCTTCATTAAAATCACGTAGGTTGTGATGGTGACAGCACAGATGATCACGTGCACAATGAACATTTCAGTCCAACAGTTGGTCCCTCTGGCGCTGTTCATATCTGTTGCTGACAATTGTAATTTGTTCCAGTTGAGGTTTCCGTATACAAAGACATATATCCTCTGATGCTGTTAAGAAGATCAAACAGTTCAGCATGTCTTCATGAAGCTAATCCAGCGTGTCTTCATGAAGTTCAGGTCCCTCTGCTGCTTGGAGACTCAAATCCAAAGGTAAAGCTGCCCTGGGTTCCTGCTCGTGAGACAGAAAGACACGAAGGAAATGATACTATAAATATGGTTAAATTCAATTTCGTTGTTTTGTTTCACAAATCTAAAAACAGCAAAAACTAAAGAGGGATGAACCTTGGCTGGTGGGGTGTGTGTGTGAGAGAGAGAGAGAGATCTTCAAGTGATTCATTCTGGGTGATGAGTTGACATGACTCCCCAGATCTGCGCTCCATGGGTCAAACATTATGGCAGAATCAGCTGTAATATATGGACTGGTGTAGGCCTAGGTTTAGAAACAATACTGGTGTTGCTCTACCAACACCTCTGAAGACGCTCCTTGAGGTCTGATAAAACTGCATCCAGACCGATGACCTCTTTCTTTTTTTCAGCAACACTTTTACGACAGGCATTCAATTTTGTGAGCAGTGTAAAGTTCTGTTTTCTCTCAGCCTTCTCTCCCATTGCATCTGCTTCTTCTTGCATTGCCTCAATGCTAGTGATTATTTTCTGTCTCTTTGCTGCCACTTTTGTGAGCGGAGCTCTTCTCTTTGCTTGTCATTTTCAGTTTCCTTTTTCTTCTGTTTTTCGTCATCAAGGTATTGGACATATCACATCCTGGCATTTCTGCATTGCTGCAAGAGGGGCTTTGGCAATACTCCATCAAATGAGCCACCAGTCAAAGAATCTTGGATTAACCAGCATGTCCTTATTCACAGAGTACCCTCTTTCGACCGCTGCTTGCCCATGTGACAATGTAATCAGGTCTTTCATTGATTTTCACAGAATTGCATACTCTGCTTTGCCACCAGCAAATCTTCCCATGAATTTGTCCAGCCAACAGGAGCTACCTCTATACCCTTGATATTCCTCCTTATTGTGCTGCACCATTTCAGTGAGGAAAATCTTGTACTCAGGATTTGGTCACAGTCCTCTGCTGTATGCCATTTAGCATTAAGAAGCAGCTGTAAGAGCTTCTCAAACATGGAGATGGCATGCCTTTCATCGCTGATCATAGTTACTAGATCTAGGCATGCCATGTGCCTTACTGCTGCATAATTCAAAAGGCATTTGTCCAGCTGTTTCTTTGCTGTTGCGGACAGGAAGGCTACACATTCTCTCCGGAACTGTTGACCCGGCAGCGGTTTTTTTAAAGCAGCTTCTCTGAGGCTTTCTCAAGAGCTTGTTTGGTGGCAAAGCCAAGATCCACCTCTTTCAGTGGCAAATAGAGTGCTTTGTCCAGTACATCAATTTTAAGCTTTTTTTTTCAGTACCTCCCTCTTCATAAAGCATGAAATCAAACTCTTCGGAAAGGTCTGAAGGTCTTTTGCCAAAAATGGCATCATAGGGGCATCAGTCTGGAAAGTCTCAAGAAAGGGTTTTAGCTGCCTTGCCACATAGGCAAAAAACTGTAGTTTTGCCTCAAAAATGGGTCACCAATAGCCTCTCTGACCACAGTGCATGATATTGACGTTGGCACTTTACTCTTTGGGAGTTTCTTGTAATTGTTGACAAATAGTTCAACATGTGGCCCAATCTTAAGTGCTCTCTCTGCCACTGGCAAGTCCTCCACCCACCTATGAGCACAGAATTTTAGAGGGAATGTTGATGTTTTGGTAATTTCAATAAAGTCATCCCGTCTGGCTGGTGTGTCTTGAAAAAGCTACCAAAGGGCTCTTAGTTTGTCACCTATCTTCCATCCACTTTCCTTCTTGCCTTGTTGGAAGATTCCATGAACTGTATGAATACCACAGGTTCCTAGGTTTATCAATCTTCTAATACCTAGGGCCTCCTTTGTCCTGTCTTCTTCAAATAATCTCAAACAATTTTTGTTGACACTTGGTCCATCCATTGAGATTTGCAGGAGCTTGTTTGGATCAAGTGGAGAGAGGGAAACTTTAATGCTCTCAACAAGCTTCT
>JBBJLS010000041.1:32467660-32482720 GCA_037577275.1 Bryconaethiops microstoma | reverse complement strand
CATAAGTCAATGACAAAGATTATAATAAAGAACTTATCTTTGTGGGAAAAGAAGCTAAATACATCCATTTTAAATCAAGATAGCCTTGCCATCAATTCCTGAGTTGAAAACTTGGTTAAACTAGAAATAATACTAGGAACAAAGGACAACAGCCTCTGTAGTCACTGTAGTGCAACCTATGTAAAAGGCCTCGGTTTAGAAACAATACTGGTGTTGCTCTACCAACACCTCTGAAGAAGCTTCTTGAGGTCTGATAAAACTGCATCCAGACCGATGACCTCTTTCTTTTTTTCAGCAACACTTTTACGATAGGCATTAGATTTTGTGAGCAGTGTAAAGTCCTGCCATTGCATCTGCTTCTTCTTGCACTGCCTCAATGCTAGTGATTATTTTCTGTCTCTTTGTTGCCACTTTTGTGATTTCAAAGCGGAGCTCTTCTCTTTGCTTGTCGTTTTCAGTTTCTTTTTTCTTCTTTTTTTCATCATCAAGGTATTGGACATATCGCATCCTGGCATTACTGCAAGAGGGGCTTTGGCAATACTCCATCAAATGAGCCACCAGTCAAAGAATCTTGGATTGGGTGTAGACACATCAGAGTCCTTTCTTTCAGATTTGTAAGCAGCATGTCTTTATTCATGCTGCTTACAAACCTCTTTTGACCGCTGCTTGCCCATGTGACAATGTGAACAGGTCTTTCATTGATTTCCACAGAATTGCGTACTCTTCCCAATCTTCCCAGCCACTTCTATACCCTTGAAATTCCTCCTTATGGTACTGCACCATTTCAGTGAGTAACATCTTGTACTCACTCAGGATTTGGTCACAGTCCTCTGCTGTACGCCATTTGGCATTAAGAAGCAGCTGTAAGAGCTTCTCAAACATGGAGATGGCACGCCTTTCATCACTGAACATAGTTACTGGATCTAGGCATGCCATGTGCCTTACTGCTACATAATTCAAAGGGCATTTGTCCAGCAGTTTCTTTGCTGTTGCAGACAGGAAGGCTACACATTCTCTCCGGAACTGTTAACCTGGCAGCGTTTTTTCAAGCAGCTTCTCTGAGGCTTTCTCAAGAGCTTGTTTGGTGGCAAAGCCAAGATCCACCTCTTTCAGTGGCAAATGGAGTGTTTTGTCCAGTACATCAATTTCAAGCATTTGGACAGGTGTTTTGATGTTTTCCAGTACCTCTCTCTTCATAAAGCATAAAATCAAATTCTTCAGAAGGGCCTGAAGGTCTTTTGCCAAAAATGACATCATGGGGCTATCAGTCTGGAAAGACTCAGGAAAGGGTTTCAGCTGCCTTGCCACATAGGTAAAAAACTGTAGTTTTGCCTCAAAAAGGGGGTCACCAACAGCCTCTCTGACCACAGTGTATGGTGGTGACTTTAGCACTTTACTCTTTGGGAGTTTCTTGTAATTGTCGACAAATATTTCAACATTTGGCCAAATCTTAAGTGCTCTCTCTGCCACTGGCAAGTCCTCCACCTTTGAGCACAGAATTTTAGAGGGAATGTTGATGTTTTGGTAATTTCAATAAAGTCATCCCGTCTTGTTGGTGTGTCATGAAAAAGCTGCCAAAGGTCTCTTAGTTTGTTACCTATCTTCCACCCACTTTCCTTCCTGCCTTGTTGGAAGCTTCCATGAACTGTATGAAGACCACAGGTTCCTAGGTTTATCAAGCTTCTAAAATCTGGGGCCTCCTTAGTCCTGTCTTCCTCAAATAATCTCAAAGAACTTTAGTTGACACTTGGTCCATCCATTGAGATTTGCAGGAGCTTGTTTGGATCAAGTGGAGAGAGGAAAACATTAATGCTCTTAACAAGCTTCTCTGATTGTGCGTGCCCTAGAAACTGGGATTTCAGATAATGCAAAACTACCATTTCTTCATAATCACTCCAGTATCGCACAAGCCACATCCATCTGCTCAGTCTGTGTTATTTTGTTGAGGCATTCATCAAATTAAATGGTATAGCAGTTGGACAGTCTCTGATATATGGTGCAAGGCCAAAACACATCAGATACGCTGCTTTTGTTGCACCACGTGAGAATTTTTGGGCACATCTGGAAACATCAGGTGAAACCATGAACCCATATCTCAACAGGAATTGAAAGAATATTTGGAAAGGGTGACCTTAATCACCCAGCGGTTCTCTGTTTCTAAAACAGCTTCACCTGAGAAATGAGCTCTGACTGTGGGTATACCTTGAGGTGGAGTCAGAGAGTCAAGGAAGTAGGACCTCGCTGCTTCCTTGACTCTCTGATTCTGATGCCTGTCTGCTAGCTTGAGAATTTTGGGGGGTGGGAGGTTGACTGATGAAATCAGTCATGCGTGGTCCACTGTCTTGACATGACATGACCCTCTTGTGTCCCTGTCCTTTGGCATGGCTTTTAACAGCAGAAATGCCCATGTTGCCTACATCAAAAGCTTTCTTGCATATCTTGCAGTACGCCCGATGTACATTATCTGTCACATGTCCTATCCAGTCCCTGAACTCAGGATTTATCTTCCATTCCTCCTTAAATGTTCACCTCCTTGACATGATTCTGCTGTCCCTCACTTCTGTAATTAGAAATACATTCTCTAAATTAACCATTATAGGCTACTATTTTCCCTGCAACACTGCCTATTAGTGTCAAAGATATTAAATACAGTAATGTACAAAAATTTTTGGCTAAATAGAAATACTTATCCAATACAGATTTTCTGTAGGTTGTGGTAAACTGAATGTCAAAGCATACCCATATAATTCCTCTAGAGGGAGCTATCGTTCTGTGGAATAATGGAAGCTAGCTAGAATAAGAAGTTGAGCAGGGGCTGTTAAGCGTGTTCAGTTGTGCAAATAAACGGCACAAGCCAAGTAATATTTATTGTGTGTTTACTGCTCGATTGCAACTCGAACCTACACAAACACATAAGCACAGGCATTTAGATGTAGGCTTCAAGTAACCTAAGCCCTATTTGTTTTAAATGAAAGCAGAAGCTCTTTTTAAGTTCTTTTAAAATTCTTTTTAAAACTTTTATCGTGTTCGTGCTGTTATAGGTTTGGTCCACTGAATTTATTTACCACGCAGGCCTACAAAATGATTTTAGATCGATTACTGCTTAGCACTATGCTAACACCCAATGCGAATTGCCATTAACAGGCTAACAGAAATTAGCATCACCAATTTAGTTGACATGTTTAACATGCGACCTGGGTCCACATCAGACGGTAAGAAGTAACAAAACAGTTGCACCATATGCACTGTGGTCATACTTACAGGCCTACAAAATGGTTTTGGATCGATTACCGCTTAGCACTATGCTAACACCTAATGGGAATGGCCATTAACAGGCTAACAGAAATTAGCATCACCAATTTACTTGACATGTTTAACATGCGACAAAACAGCTGTACCTTATGCACTGTGGTCAAAACGAGGGTCAAAACTCAAATATAATTGCCTATACATGTCATTGCGCAGCAGAAGTCACGACCTAGCTCAGCTGTCATCATATCTAGACTTACAAACAGCGAGCCGTTTCAAACAGAAAAATTAAAAAGCGAAAACAGAAATAAAATTCCAGGACAGGAAAAATTTCCAGGACAATTGGCCATTTCTATCAGTTTCCAGGTCATTTCAATGACTAGAAAATAACCCTCAAAAATTTCAGGTTTTCCAGGTATTCCAGGACATGTGGGAACCCTGATAGTATAGTATAGTATAATATAACATAGTATAGTATAGTATAATATAGTATAGTAATAAAGTGGTGTCCTGCTACTGATTAAAATCCAGGGGGTGGTCTTTTTGGTTTGGAAGAAAAGGTGAAAGATGCTGGTGTCTCAAGGGTCTGAGAGTCATCAGAGTCATGGCACCAAAAATGGCCATCCACATCCACTGAAACACCCTTGAACTTTATGGCCACCTTGGTTTCCTGCAAATAAATATATAGATATGATGAAAATGTTTAAAGTGTAATAAACATGTGTAACCCTAAAAAGGCAGGAGCAAGTACTAACCAGGAGAAAACCCTGAACTGAAGAGTCTGAGTACTCCGTGCGCAGGTAGATCTTAGCCTCGCTGATGGAGGATCTGATGCGCTGAATGCACGGAAGACATTTTGATTAGAATGAAATCAGAATGGAACCAGCTGTTTCCAAAAGCTTTGAAATCCTATTGAAAGCAGTGGCACGGGCGAAATACTGGGGAGCCAGCTGTAAATGCAATGAGAGAGTGGTTAAAAACCACAAACTACAGAACATCATTTTATGGTGAAATCATGCACTCAGTGACTTAGACTTACCTCCGGTGAGAGCACATTATATAACCTGTTGATGAGCAGCCACCAGTGCTCGCTGTCCAGTCTGTTGTAGGTGGCCTTATGCTGGAGCTTCACCTCCACCATCTGCAGGAATCATGTAGGAAAAGTTTATCAACTTCACTGTTAAAGTAGACAAGATCAATCCACAATAGTGTATAATCAAAATAAAAACTGAAAGGAACCTTTGTGCCATTAGACAACCACTGTATGTATGAGGACGCAAACACCTTCTTGGTTCGGTCCACCTCTTTGCAGTAATGCTGCAGGTATAAATGAAAGAAAAAATTATGTTTCAGGGAGGCTCAGGAAAACAACAAAAACAAAAATTACTAAATGTCATTTAAACAATGAGTCCAAGAGCTGATTATTACCCAGATCCTCATCAGTGGTCCACAAGAAGATGGCAGACCAATCGGCAGTCACAGAGAAAACTACTTCAGCAAAAACAAGATATGGAAATATGATTCTTTTTTTGGGCAGGAATGTTTCTGTTTTAGATCTGGAATATTTCTGGAGCCAGAATAATTGTCCTCATGATCTTCAATTGAGAAAAGATTACCTCTGGGATGGGGACACAGAAAGAGGGATGAATGTCCTGCTCGTGATCTTGCATTCCTGAGGAAATACGAAAATATTAAATGATAATACTACATATTAAATGTTACAATTCTGAAAAGGTTTAACATGAACAGCATTCAACATGAACAATAAATGCAGGTGGGTTTGCATTGTCATGAATGAAAGTAAGATAAACCAAGGATCCCTAACCAACGGGGCCGTTGATCATTTCTTACCGGGCTGCACAGAAAGAATAAAAACTCTTTAAAATGTTTTTGAATTTTATTTACATTACATTATTTGCATTACATTAACATGATTTAAAAAATGAATTTATTGAATATTGCCATGTGCAAGGCTCGGGAAGTGTAGCGAGGCGCAGATGCAGGTTTCCAACTGTTGGCCTTTATTAAAAAAAAAACCACAAACTCAGACGTAAAGAACATAAAGAAGGCACGAGGGCCCAAAACACAGGAAATCCATAAAACAGTAGAAAAATGAGGGACGGGTTGGGTGACAACTGAGACAAGAATCATTGGAACTTAAATACGTAACAGACAAGAACAAGAAACCAATCACTAAACACAATCACTAACTTAAACCCAAAACAGCTGACTGCAGACATAATGACAAGACACAGTAAACCCTGACATTCTTCAAAATTAAAGTCCCACATATAACTGAATGACTGGAATGTCACAAATATAAAGTAAAAAAAAACAACAGAAAAGCATCTACTAGGGTGACCAGATGTCCTCTTTTCCCCAGACAAGTCCTCTTTCTGTGATGTGGAAATTGCGTCCGGCCGGGGTTTTAGAATTGTCCGGGATTTTGAGTTCATGGGCATCTCTCATAAACTAGTTACTATCCTAGCGATAGTCGATCCAAGAGATAAGAGAGCGGGGGTGGGGGTTGGTAAGCAGTTTTGGGCTTCGAATATCGCCCTGATATCTGCATGCATAAACATGCGCTAAGGTGTCCTTTTTCACAAGCTCAAATCTGGTCACCCTACATCAACTTGTCCACGTAATTGCGTTTACATGATATATATAGTAATCAAATTATACATATATATTTATAATGCACTTAGATACTCCCCTCCGGTCAATGCTGGGAGTATCTGCTCTAACGGTCGCTGTTAGTGAAACCATCCTCTCACCGGGGTCGGAGAGTCGCAGCGTCTTCAATGGTGGGCTGCTCCTCCAGGACCCTTCTCCACCTGTAAAAGAGAAAATAAGAAGTTATAGCAGCTGCTGAGACGCCAGCAGCGCAGAGCAGGGCCGGCCGCAGCGCAAAGCTCATCTTCATCAGCAAACGAGGGACTGCCAGAGAAAACGTGTTGATCGGGTGGGTGTCGGTGAACGACTGATATTGGTTAAGAAAAAACACTCTTTCACCCTGGAAACGCGAATTCATATCAAAACACGTTTGAACTGTAGAATTTTCTCTTACGTCACTCACCTAACTGTAAAAACACGCGGCCGCTGTTGCCATGGTGATATACTTAATGCCTATAGTGTTAAGACGCACGTTATCAATTAAATGAGTGTTTTTCAGTTTCAATTAATGTTTTAGTTTAAATAAGTGTTTTAGTTTAAATCGGTGTATTTTAGTTTAAATCAGTGCGTTTTAGTTTATTTTCGGGGGCTGAGGTACAAGAATGGAGACACCAGTGTTTCCCCAGAAACAGCTACACCCAGATATTTCATTGTTGTTGGTTAATTTAATATTTATTTATTTATTTATTACTGACAAACCTTTTCAAAGTCAAGAAGGCCAATCTTTTTTTATTAGATAGATCGATAAATAGATAGACATAATGTGTTAGATTTTAACATAATGTGTTTTTGCCAGTTTTATGATTTTTTGAAAAACAAACTTTTGAAAAAAGTTTGTTTTTCAAAAAAACACCCACAGCTAAAGCTAACAACATTATAGTGAATCTTTTGTCCTCCTGAGAAGCAGGATAAAAAAGTATCTTTCGATTTAGTTCTTTTTGTGAATTCCCACGTTTTATTTTTGTTTTACAGCACCTCTACTGTATTTTAATTCGAAAAGACGACACAAAATTTTAATAAATCCAGCCATACCACCATATCAAAATAGTGTCATGACATTTAATTCAATTTGCTTTTAACTTTTTTAGTCTTTTGTTGGGTTTCAGGATGGCACAGTTTCTCTATTTTATGATTAATGATATGCAAGAGCTGAACATGCTTGTCTTTTATAGTTTTGTAATACTTTACTAGTAAATTCTTCTTCAACATTTCTGATTTAAACTAGAGAACAGCAAACTTCTTGTAAACATAAAACTTATTTTATATGTCTGCATTTTGATGTTTCTGCCTTCTCTTTTTTGTTGACTTTAGATAGTATTTCAGGAAGCAATTTCTTTTTTTGGTAAGACACAGTCACTCTTATTTCCTCTGACACATCCAAATCACTGAAAACTTTTAGTTGGTTTCTCAATTTGAAGAACCTATTTCTTGTCATTGTATTGCTTATCGCTGGCACTATTACTGCTTTTTTTGGCCTAAATCATGTTGATTTGTGGGTAGACAAGGCAGGCCATATAAATTGATAGACCAAAGAAGGTCTGCATTTCTTGTGATCTGGTATTCAGACATGCACCTTTAATCTGAAGCTCACATTGATTTGTCAATGCTGCCAAGTCTTCAAAGAAATTCTTGTCAATGTCCTGAGAAAAATTGGACTACAGTTTGCACAAGTTGTGGGGTCATCATGGCAATCAGGAGGCATAGGTAGCAGAGGTGAGAATATATTATGATGAAGACAGAAATGTAATTAAATATCTCACTAAATTACAACATTTTATTTATTTAATTATACTGAGGTACAAAGACTATTAGCGACGTAATTCAGATTTTCGGACTGTTTTTTGATGCACTTTTATTCAGCCCTAGATCTGTATTCTGCAGCAAAATCATTAAAATCGTCCCTAGTGTCTAGTACGGAGGACATTGTTAAATTGGCTATTATTTCATATCACAAATAGTTAAACTGCACTAAAAACTCACTACATAATTCCTCACATGTTAATAAACAAGACAATATATGCATATCATACACCCGAAGGGATATGATATTCACATAATATTTGCCTTATTTTTTCCCTTTCCATAAAATGTGCTTATTCCTATGGAAGCATATGTATCATGGAAATATATATTATGCCACACCTACATGTAACCCAGGGTTAAAACTGTGATTAAAAGATATAAATGTTGATGTTATTTTGATTAAAAACACTCATTTCACAATGGGAATAAATATTGATAGAAAACAATTAAATATACTAAATATAGATAAAAAAGTATGGGAATATAAGTTAACTAAATGGTGTGGAGGTAGAAATTCGCTAAATAATGTGTTTGTAAGACATACTGAGCAGCCAGTCTGTGACTGCTGACTTCCCCTCATCTGTGTGCTGTGCTCAGACACCTGCGTGCGGCTGCGTGTAACAGTCAGAAAGCCAGAGACACAGAGACACAGGCGGAGGAGGAGCAGTTGCTTGGTGGTGTAGCAGTTAACGGTATAAGAAGTCTGTTTGGTGAAACTACTTAGAAAACATTAGTGAACTTCGAAGGCTGTAAACCCATGTCAGCGCTGTGAAACTCCGTGTAGCCTGTGTTGATCCACATGGTCAGGGTTTTTTTTCTCCTCTGTTTTGGCCTGTGATTGATTTGTTTGGATCGACTTCGACCACCTGAGAAGAACCGAGGATCCTTTTTCCAGTACTGGATGGCGAGCCCCAGCCCAGAGAACCGGATGAACTGGTAGATTGTAACCCGACTGGTTACAAACACGCAGACTGACTGTTGAACATTTGATAGACTGAATTGACTTTACAAAAGGACACAAAGGACAATACAACACTTAGCTCATTTATTTTAATTTGCACAAGCGCGCTCCCTTTTCTTCACTGCACTTTTTAAAATGGTTAATAAATGTTAATTGTTGTTCCATATACCTATTGTGTTTCGAGTCCTCTGTTGTCAGCCACCCTAGGCTCCTACGAATTTAGAATCTGTCTGATTTGGCCCATATATTTCCCTCTGTTTTCCCACTGTGGTTTAAGGTAATTATGCTGTCTATCCTATGTGTAAAGAGGGGTGATACTGGCTAGCTATTACAAAAGAGTAGCAAGCCACTACAAACACATGTGGTATCACTGGAAAACTCAGGATGTCCTCTTGAGCAGATGGTAGGGTAGATCTAATAAATAAAAGAATAGTTTCAAAAACAAATGTCCACCATAGAGTGTAAAAATGAATAGGCTGGAACTCAGGAGGATATGTACACACACACACCCGGCAGGTTGTGTGGAATGTTCCTTGTATGCTACTTTTTCTTGGACCACTTTTGGTAGGTACCAACCGCTGCATACAAGGAACACTCTATTAAACCTTTTCACCATCTAGCCACCCTAAATTGGGCCTTATCAAAGTCGCTCAGATTCTCATGCTTTTCTGTTTTCCTGCTTCCAACACATTAGCTTCAAGAACTGACTGTTCACTCGCTGCCTTATATATCCCACCACTTGACAGCTGACATAATAACGAGATAATCAGTGTTTTTTCCTCTCACCTGTCACTGATTTTTAATAATGTGGCATAATTTAAATGCTATTATTAGCTGCATCTCAGATGATTTAGATTTAAAATAGGAATCAGTAAAATAACATAACACCTGTACCTCAGTGCCAACCTAATCACACACCTCAGCTACAATAACCACAGGGTGGCAGCATCAGGAAACATATACTTGACTCTGCTGTGTAGTTTATTGAGATGCTTTTTTCAGCTGTGACAGTACAGACAAGCTGTTGTGTGTTTTGCTCAGGTTGGCCATACTTTAAGAACACTGTTATGTTTCACAGATTTTTAAACATGTTGTATTACCAGTTGTAATATTAGTAATCATGTAACACACTATACAAAATGCATAGTATGTTGCTAGTTTGCACCCACTCTAAAGGAAGCTTTGGAAGTTGCCTGGTTTTCAGTAACTGTAGAGGCTGATCCTAAAGACTGCTTCTTAGCACTGTACAGTTTAGTGTTTCTATGCTCTGTCACACCTGATTCAACCTGCTCATTAACAGCTGAAAAGAAATTGCGTGCATTCGAGCAAGGAAAACACATTAGTGTAGCCCTACTGCAACTGTAAGCACGCTGTTAGAATATGAATCTGGACTTTTCTTGGCAAGTAGGTCTGCATCATTACACTTAGTGGCGATTTTTGGCCTGCATAGCATTTAACAGCAAATACTTGTTGGTGTTTCTGAACAAGAACTTGGATACTCATTCTCAGAATAAATCTTAACAGACAAAAAGGCAGCAACATTAAAGCAATAGTTAGCTGCTGATGCACAACATGTAGCTGTAGAAGCTATGATTGTTGCCTCTCATGAACTACCGCTTTCTTGAGCTTTGTAAAATTACAATTATTGTAGTTACCACTGTCAGGATTTTAGTTTTTGGAGGCAGCAGAAGCAATAGCAGTAATTAGTGTTCCTGCTCTGAGTTCCCAGTCTTGCATCACCGTAGCTTAGTAGTACCCTTCTCAGATGAGTATGCCTATGTATTTGAGACTATCAAACTTACTGTGTTCTCGTACCAACCTCTTAAATGTTTTACAGAGCATTCCAATGTGCGGTTTCTCAGATATCTCTGCTGTTTCTGTTTGTAGGTGTCTAAGCTAGCTATTATTTTTAAAATTCATTTGTTAACATTTTCTATACAATTACAATCCTTATAAATTGTGGATTGAAAAAAAGATGAAGCTAATGAATACTAAAGAAAGACTCATATACCAGCATAATGAATGAAGTTCAGGATAGTGCAGCACAGTCCTGGTATTTGACAGTAATGTAATCACAAACCAATGTGTATGTGAAAGATGCTATACAAATAAAACATTTATTTATTCGTTCGAGTGTCTAGGGGCTTTATTATTCATTATGAATTCGATTCAGGGTGCAAAGATCTGATTGTTTATGCAAGCACCTATTATTTATAAATGTATCTCGATGATATGGCTAACACTCAGACAGGTAGGCCACTTGAGAGCTCCTCATTGTGGCTGAATTTGAATGTAGCCTCCACACTGCATACTTATGACTGTATACTTATGAGTTATGTTTCACCATCAAATATGCGCAAACAAAAAATAAAGAAATAAATGCTAAACCATATTTTCAACTAAAAGGGTGTTAGAGGAATGAGTTCTTTTTCATAAAAAAAAAAACTGATTGACTCTGTAATTAACACAGAGTAAGTTCTGAGTTTTTAGTTGGCTGTAAGTTTCTAAAATAGTTTAGACAGGTACTACCCAGCGACTCCTTGGGGGTTTAATGGAAGTTATAGAGTCTGACAGAGCAAACAGCATTTAATAAACTGGACGCACACCTTAAACTCACACCATCAAGCCTCTGCTTTATTCAAAACATGATTTCTTACCTGACAAATCGTGTAAGTTAAGCATTTTCTTTCCACTTCAGCTAAAATCCTGATCAAAGCTCAACAAGACAGAAATTGTGGGTAACAAGGAAAGCCCCATCACCCATCCCCAACTCTACAATGTCATTTACTGTTTAAATAAAGTAAAAGTACGCCAAGTATGCCTCCAGTGTGAACATTTATCTGTTAACTGATAGGAAAAGCTCACCTGCCTGATTGATTTTTGCAATGAGGGAATTAACTCTGACTTAATGAATGTGTTAGTAAGATGAATGGAGACTGACTGTGTGTGTGAGTGTAAATGCGTGTGTGTTCACTTACTGCAGTCTGGTTGGGGGGATAGGTGGGGTTGCATAGCCGTCTACATTGGAAATTTTTTTTTGATTAAAATCTGATCAAGACGGAGTGCTTCACTGCCATATGTCAGCAGTTCAGTTTGCCCAACTCAGCAAAACCCACTGACGTGGAAATGAGCACTTAAGTTGCGCTTTGTTCAGAGGCCTGCAGGTCCCTGAATGATACAAACACAGCCTTCATTAGAATATTCACAAATATTAGTTCAGGCTTCAATTACCACTGAACCATACGCTTAAAGTGATGCTTCAGCTGAAAATCAACTTTACGTTTTTCTTACAGTGAATGGATTCGAGCTTGTGTAAAGTTTGATTCTTTAGTTTTGTATTGGATCTGTGAGGCTAATGTAGTTAAGCTAAAGAAATTCAAAGCCACTAGTTTCGCATCATGCTGATCGCATGGCCAGATGATTTGCCTGTGATCTCAAATAGACTTGCTTATATGGTTTCTTACACTGGTTGGCACACCATTATCTATAAAAGAGGTTACTAGCTTTGTGAATAAGGCTGCTGCTGTTCATGTTTTTTTCCATTTTTGTCCACTTTGTAGATAACAGAATTTCATACACATTTCAAAGCACATATGCAAGTCTATTTGAGATTGCTCAACAACCGACTGAGGTTATGAAGATTTAGACATGCAGTTGGATTTTGTTAATGAGTGATTATCATAGTTGCCCCCGTACCTCTGTAAGATTCCTGGACATTCAATAAGTGATTTTTGCTAAATGTTTTGAATGGGTAACTGTACTCACAGTTTAGCTGGACATCTAATCTTCTGAGTGTCACCTTTGTGAAAAAAAGTGTCCGTACATAGAGGGTAAGCTGAAGCAATCAAACCTAATTGTTGTATACAAATGGTTTGACTGGATAAAATAAGATGTTTAAAGTTCAAAAGATATGCAAATATTTTGTATCAATGAATGGAATTCATTTTTTCCCAGACAGATAAACAAAATGGAAATCCAAGATAAATTTGGATGGGTGGCTATGCCTTTATGCTACTTGTTAAAACCATGTGAGCTAGTTGGACCCTCTCCTTTTGTGATTGTAATATCCTCCACTATTCTATGAATGGTTTCCAAAACATTTTGGAGTATGTCTGTGGGGATTTGTATCTGTTCAGACAAAAGAATATTTTTGAGGTCAGGCACTGATGACACTGATGAAGGCTCACAATCTACGTTCCAAGTTCATCTCAGGTGTTCAGTTGGGTTAAGGTAGGGGCTTCGTGCAAGGTGCTGGAGTTCCTCCACACCAAACTCATCAAACCATGTCTTTATGGACCTCACTTTCCTGTACTAGTCATATGCTAGAACAGGAAAGGTCCTTCCCCAAATTGCTGCCACATAAAAGACACAATTCTTTAAACTGTCTTGTATGTCTATCCATTAATATTATCCTGGACTAGAAGTAAAGGGCCTAGCCTAAATCCTGAAAAACACTACCAGACCATTATCCCTTCTCCACCAGACTGTACTGTTGACACAATTCCTTTTCACAAAATAGCATTTACTGTTGACTGGGGCAGATCTAACAGGGCTGAAATTTCATAAACCGACTTGTGGTTGAAGTGGCTATTCTATGACAGTGTCCCATTTAAAGTCACTGAACTCTTCAGTTTGACCAATTGTACAGCCAATGTTTATCTTTGTTTATCTGGTGTTAATGAGTGTTACCGAAACACCTGAACCTGAAGGATGTCCACATACTTGTGTTATTATCCTCATAGCTCCAGTTCAGAATTAATGAAGCAAACTTTGGACGACAGACATGTCTGAACTGATCAACTCGATCTGGGGTGATGGCAAATGTATGCAAATTAAAATTTTAGCTGAACCATTGCTTTAGGTTCTCCTTACATCAAGTTGATATAAGATGGTCCTGTTGTTGCTGAGTTTTAAAGAAACTTGCGGGGAAGTCTATAGAGCTATAAAAATGTTTTCAGTAATGATTTACCAAGATGCATCTGCAAGGCTGCTTGTCCTTCATGTAGGTACACCATAAATCTGCCATTTCACACTCCCATTCGATCTGTTTCTGACACCGCTCTTGCTGACAGGCCTTTGGCTTCGCACTTTTAATGTTACTTTTGCCCCCTGGAAAGACTGGTTGGGCATTAAGCACCTCAGCCATAAATTTTGTAGATAAAATAATCTGCCGAATCCCTCTCTCTCGCAGGAGGCGATATTACCCTAATTCATAATGATAATCCTAATTCATAATCTGGCCATGGAGCGGTGGGCCGTGCCCAGGAGAGTGCTGATGAAGAGACGGGGGAGAGGACAAGGAGAGATTGATTCTCATTAGCTGGTCCTAATAAAGATGAACTGACAGCTTCTCTCATCGACCAGGCAGAGTGCTTCATCATAATTGGGCCAATTTATTTCACAAGCGAAAGGGTCAACAGCTTCTGATCGGTCCGTGGTCAAGTGCGAAATAAAATATGGGGAACTTTTAATTTTGTCTCTCGGAAAACTTTTGACTCCTGGAGAGGTTAGTCAGGATAGGCCAATGTACTGCTGACCTCATGTGTTATTTGTCTAATTGTCACTGAACATTGACAAAAATCCAAAACACAATACCTCTGTCTGCATAATTAAACCACTCCTAATTTGCTTTTTCTCATCACGAGCTCTAAAACTGGGTTTCCCAGTCTTTTTAATGATGTAGACAAAGTCGTAGCCCAAAACAGTTTTGACAGACCCATGGGGTAACAGTGAGCAGTGCACACAATTAGCCTATGCTTTGCCTTTGTTAAGAAATGTTTTGTCACCAAATGACAAAGTCATTTAATTCATAGGGTTATTTGCTAGCTTCTTCTTGCACACTGCATTCAATGGATATGTAGCGTTCTTTTATATTAAAAACGGTAGCAGCCTTTCTAAACATCACACACAAAAAATGAAAGCGACACAGCTTAGTGGAGTTCATTTAAAGTTTTTTTATTGTAAAATTGAAAAAAGGAGAAAGAGAGAAAAAGCCCCAATAAGCCTTATTTATACATACATATTAATTTCAGAAATGAAAAGAAAAGAAACAAACAAAAAAAAAACCCTCATTCATAAATAAATATATAAATAAATCAAAAACAGAATAAAATTCCTTCCAATAATTTAATGGAAATAAATAGAAAACAATAAAACATTTTACACATTTAATTGTCAAAGCAGCAAGTTCAAGAGAGAGAGGAACGGGACAAAGTCGGTTTGTTGTTTTTTTTTTTTCTAGCCAGAGCCTTCTGTGGGGGCGGGGATAAAAGTTGCCTCTACCCACCCCCTTTGCTAAAGCCCCTCCTACTGATGTCTGGCTGTATCTGCTGTTGTCCAGGCAAACAGCTGAAGAGCTGGAAAGCTGTTTTAAA
>JBBJLS010000041.1:32454641-32467634 GCA_037577275.1 Bryconaethiops microstoma | reverse complement strand
TATATATATGAGTGAATGAATGTCCCACGCCTCCCTCCAAAGCATTTCATTAACATAGATTCATAATAAGATTCAATAATCAGTTTACATCTGTCTTGTACATTTGTGCTAAGAAACCCGAAGAAATAACACAATCTTCGACAGCAAAAACCCCACCCCTCCCCTCGCTCCATATTCATCTTACTTTTTTTTTTTTTTCATGTTTTCTATCCTGACAGGCTGATCCAGGTGGCTCGTAATGAGTAAGTTCATGACCTACAGAATAAACAGCTGATTTTTGGATCAGGAAAGAAGCGGAGCCTTTAGCCCAACCCTCGAGCTCCAACAGTACCTGAAAAAAGATTCCTGTGCTAACAATATTACCCCTTCCCTCCCACCCCTTTCCCCCAATACAGTATACCGATTTCATACTTCATGTTCAAGCTTTCTCCCGACCCACTGCATTCATTATAATAACACCATAAGAGTCTAAGTCATTCATTCGGAAATATCATAGTGTAATAAGTCCTACGTTCCTAGTTCAGAACCCCATCCCACCCCAACCCACCCGCCTGCCCACCCCACTCTTTCTTCTGTACAACCACATTCTGAACATTGACTGGAGCAATTAAAAGTCATGAGCGAGGCTAGAATTCTGGCAGTAAAATAACTTTTTTTAAATAAAAAAAGGAAAAATGACAATACAAGTTGAATAGAAATATTGAGGTTCTTATGTTTTTTGATATTGTAATGCAGCTTGCTTCAGCGGAGGATAGTGGTGAACAGGAAGAGGAGGAAGAAGAGATCGAAGCTAACATGGCTTAATTCAGGTAGTAACAGCATATATAAAAAGCACAGTAAATAAAACCATACTCCCAAAACACCCCACACCTGTGAAGTCCACTGCACGCTGTACAGTTTTCCACATTCCCATTCCTTCAGCCACTGACAGCACGGACAGAAAGTATCAGTCGTGTCTAACACTGTAGTGGTTTTGAGTGTGGATGCGGTACCACTTTATAATAAGGCTACCCTTATAAAGTGTCTATAGATGATTTCTAATCAGGTAGTTAATTAGGTTGTAGACAGTTTATAAATCAGTAATAAGCAGTTATAAACAAGTTATAACAGTTCTCATACAAGATGCAGGCTCAAGATCTAAGATCTTGTTCATTTTTTACCTTATCTTGTCCCTTTTTCGAGCAAAATGTTAAATTGTCAGCCTCATCAGGTATTTGGTAACATGCTACTGCCATTAAAATGCAATATCTTGCCAAACAGTAAGCCTGAATCAATGTATGACAACTGTTACAACTGCTTATTGATGATTTATAAACTGTCTTCGAACTAAGTAACAACCTGATTAGAAGTCATTTATAAACCCTTTGTAAGGGTAGTCTAATTGTAAGTGACAGCAGATGCTGTATGTTGACTGACCTCTCAAAGTATACCCCAGTTCACTGAGTTTTCCTCAAGCACTTTGTGGAAAACTCTCTTATCTGGTCTCCTGATCTGCCCTAATCCATCTGCACAGAATAACAGGTGGTCTATGGTTCAGAACCATCCGAATTAATGCATCGTTGGCATCCTCACTCATCCTGTGCTGCCCTTTCCAAGCAGCTCTGCTCACACCATGTTGCCTTTTCGTCCTAGACCCCTGGAGGTATTGGTTGAAAAACAAATGAACAAACTGAAAAAAAAGAAACCCCCCAAAACGGAAAACAGTGCAACGATGCATTTTTTTCGTTTTTCTTTTCCTTTTACTAAAAAAAAAAAAAAAAAAAAAAAAAAGTCTCCCTATGTATCTAGCAAATGGCATGCACAGAGTGTTAACTATAGGCAGGGCAAGCTATGAAAGAAGAAAAAAGTTCTTTTTTTTGGCAATAAATAGAAGTATAAATAAAGTAATTTTTTTCTTGTATTTGTACAGTGAGTTTGTTTGTCTGGCCAAACAGCATATAATACATCTCGCACTGCCAAAGAGCTCTCTAGCGCTGCCTCAAGGCCCGGAATGTGAATTTTCTGTTGCACGACTCTTGCATCACTTTCGCATCATCCGGCTGCGTTTTGTCCCGGAATGATAATGGCGCTCGGTGAGATAATGGGCGCACTTATTCTGTGCCCTCGAGTGCACCCGGGTGGGGAGACGGCCGCATCTGAAATTAGCTGTGTCCGCCCGCCCCTGTTTCCCAAAAACTAGCCAGCTTATCTAATGCCGTGGATGACATGCCCATATTTTTCTCCAGCTGCTTCATTCCAGACACTTCCCATCACTACATGACTGGAATGATATTTTTCATTTCATCACTTTCTTAAGAAAATGAGGATGTACTTTTTTTTTACCCCATTTAACAACACCACATACCAGCTGCTATCATTTTATGACAAATAGACCAAAGAAATGGTCCACAAATGGCTATTAACAGATGTTAAGCATGTCTTCCATCAGCAAGATTTTCTTACGATTGCGACGACATACATCTCTGATTTGTGGCCGTACAGTAGCAGGTGTAGCACAAGGCTTGATCTCACACTGTCTGGTTGGCACAGGTAGTAAACATCCCAGGACAGGCAAACGAGTTTTCAAAAGAGTCTCTGCACAGTATCCTAGTGGCCAATGGCAGTTTATACTGTACAGGGGAAATGCTAAGTAAGCAGTCGCTGCTGCGAGAATCTACTGTACATCGACTAAATGCAAGCTGGAGAAAAAACACAGTGACTGAACTCTTAACGAGACTCATTTAGGTCAGCTTTCGTTTAATTATGGTAAGCAGGGGCATGGGAGCCACGCGGACAGCACGGCACGACTCTCATTTTATCTGAGGCCTTAATAGTCTGGCCGCTTGTCTAATGCAGTCTTATGGGTTTGCTGTCACACCGAAGGCGATTGGTGCAACAAAACCGGCTCGTATGAATGCGGCGAATGGAGAAGGTCAGGGTCAGAGTGACCTTCTGAAATTGTTGCACTTTTTCTTAAATTGTATATCTATGCATTTTGGCATGCGCCTCATCACTTGGTCCCTAGTCACTAGCTCCAGCAAAGAATGACAGATATCACATCGGAAGGGCAGTGAGCGAACTGTCTGTGAATGCATGTGTATTCTGTCTGAGACCTGAGCTCAAAGCCAGGCGCATATATAACCCTTTTCTAGCCTACAGTGAACTACACGGTATCAAAAGCTAAACTCTGATATGGTCTTTTCATGGCCTAAAATGAAAACATGCCTAAAAATTCAAGGAGGAATGTGTTACTAAAACACCACTGCAGAGCAAACCACAATGGAGGAAGTATACAGCGGCAGCCACACCTCATCCTATATCTACTGTAGTGTTTAAACCCCTAATCGACTTGAAGAGAACGGCTCCTCACGGTCGACATATGTTTTATGAACCAGCTGTCTACATCTGAAAATCTAAGGATGCGTTTGATCTCAAGATTTTAAAAGTGTATACTCTAACGTCTTCTAACGGCTATTTCTGTTGTAGAGCAGTAGAGTATCTACATGCAAGATTTAAAATGAAAAAAGTTGTTAAAACCCACTTAAACATTTACAAGGCTGCTTCCCAACACCGTCAACTGACATCGTAACTCAGTGACGCTGAGTTAGCAAACTTATGCTAATTTTGGCACTGGTGTAATGCAAAGTTAAGTTTTTACCATCCAAAATGTGATTCCACTTCATCGCAACCATATTTCTCTTGCAAAATGTCTTGCAAAATGTGTTGTTTATGACTTCGATTCTTTTTGTTTCTTTTGAAAAACATCTGGGGCCACTCGCCCAGAAGTGAGGGCCCGAGTCCTACGGAGAGTTGAGGGTGGTTGTGGTTGGGGCACAGGTGTAACATCGGATGAACTAAACTGACACACCTCAGATGGCACTAACAAAGTATTCATTGTAAAATCATGGTTGCTCGTTTCTGCTCCGAAAACTGTCCGTGTTTAAAGCAGATGTAAAAAAATGGATATATGCACACAGTTCAACTTCAGTATTAAATGTGTAATGAAGCTTAAATTTGTTATTATTACATTGCTTGGCAGAAAAATAGCTTAATACGTTTATACGTATTAATAAATGCTCTTTTTTGTTTAGCATTAGTGTATTTTAACATACTTTTTGTTTTATAAAGCAATTATCTGCTTGAGGCTGGACATTTTACACTTTGCGTTTTGCCTTAAGTGTGGAAACACACTGTAACGCACAGCATCGAGAGACTTTTCATGGAGGGTAGAGCTGCCCACCCCCTCCGCCAAGGGCTGATCTGAATTGTGAGCCACTCACTCACCCCAGTGTGTCACTAGAAATTTAGTATGAATATGCTTTTTTTCTAATCCTTCTCTTATCCAGTTACCCTTTTGAAGGTTCTCTTAAGGCAGACGACAACTTCTTACCTACTGCAACTCACAGTTCCCTCAGCAGCTATTTGCATTGCACTCGACACTCTGAACACCACAGGTGGTGCGATTTCACCCCTGCGAATCTCTTAAAACCCAGTTTGTCCCGCACATGAAGCCGAATCGCTAGTCCCTCTTTGCGCTGAATAAAACATCTGCTAGTCTGAGTGGCCACTTAAAGAGTGAAATGTGCTGTCACACCAAATCAGCATTTACAGTCCTAGACCCACTACATTCCCTTTCCCTGACAAAATATTGGCGCTAGAGTGACAGGATGACCCCTGTAGTACAAAGTCCTGCATGAATGCATTCTCCCTGTAAATAAACGTTTTGAATGGATGTGAATTTGTTTTGTACTGGACTGTACTGTACTGCACAGATGTATATAAGAACATATGTTTAAGCATAGTAATAGCATAATAAAGTATAACAGTGTATAATGGCCCGTGGGTACGATACATGTGCCAATTCATTCCTCAGCAAAATCAGATTAATCCTGATTGAATCTTTTTTTTTGGTCCGAAATAGTATTATGCTGAAAAACGGCAGTGGCCTTCAGTCTCAAAGTTCCTCGATGATTAATGTGCTTGAGTTTCCTGTGCTCAGACCTGCTTGGCTGCAAATGTTTTAACCAAATAAAATGATAGAAAGGTATTCCATACTATAATAAACTATGCAAGTGTCACAGGTACCTAATATATGTTTGAATTTTTGAGTTCTGGCGATAATGATAATGTCGCTTAGAGTGATTGCTAGCCAATAGTCACCAAACAGCATTTTTTACATGATATTGTGCTAAGTGATGACTACAAGCTTCTATTCATTGCTAGGAACATTAACATTTCTCCTTCAACTCTGTGCACTTTGTAGTTTAATTATATGTGTAATTATATGGGGCGCTGTAAGCAGATATTATACTTCAGTGGGGTTCAGTTCTCATTATAGCTTTAAATGTGGCTATAACTGTATATGGTTGTCTGGTTTTCTATAATTTATGCTTTTAATATTCTATTACAGCCTAATCCATTGATTTATCATGATAATCCAGACTGTCCATTTGTATTTAAGGAAATTGCCAAAAATAGGCAAAAATGGTTTAAATTTTATAGGACCGATTTTATAGACTGTACTGGGGAACCAATACAACAGTATTTTTGCTCCCAAATTCTTGGCATTGGTGTCTTAATTTCTGCTTCTACATGTGTACCAAAATACTCTTCATTTGTTCTGCCAAAGAAAGATGCACTAATATCGTTTTTTCTAAAGAGAGGTGTGGCTGAGAATGAGATGATCAGAACGCTCCCAGAACAATCTTAAATCAGATTCTAGCAATAGCCTAGGCTACAAGACCCCACTAACCATTATCTATCCACAGCCAATCGACTTGTAGCTTTGCTCGCGTCAACCTGGAAACTAGGTTATTCACAAAGTTGTTTTTTTTTTAAGAAAACAAAACCCCTGCCCCCCCATTTGTACATACACTATACACCCTGAAGTATTCTGTCTAACTCTTAATTGTAATATTTTTTACGCAGTAGCCTGTATTGTAAGATAATCATCAATGATAATATTGAATGGTACTGTAGATAGAGATTAAAAAGATTTGGTCCTCTGGTCCCCCAAAAGGGGCCGTGGGTGAGAAGCGAGAGAAAGAGATGGAGTGGGGGAGAGAGAGAGAGAGAGAGAGAGAGAGAGAGAGAAAGAGAGAGACAGAGATATTGTAATGATACTGCTTCTGTGGAACTTCTAATGAGCCATATACAAGAGCTCTGCAGAAAAGAGGAGAACTGAGAGAGAAAGGAGGGAGAGAGAGATAGAGAATTGTGACGTCCGCCCAGGTGACGAAAATGCTTCTCAGTTTTTTTTTTCTCCTTGGATCTTCACATTTAAACCCTTATTAGTCCATAGAAGTAAAAGCCATGGGAGTCAAACGCTCATTCTCTTTCAAAGCCTCTGTACAAGGATGCGTCCGCCGCCGTGACGTCGTGCCACCACTTTTTAGAGCAAATCCCATAAAAGTTGCCACAAAAGCCGCACCGTCCCTCCAAAAGTGTTCCATAGCTATGCTCATTTTTTTAGATTCATTTTATTTTCAAGGAGAGGTTTGTTTTTTGTCCTGTTTGGCTTCCTTGCTGCCGGCTCCTCTTGTTCTGTTAAACTGTCATCGCCGCGGTGTTGCGCGCAAAGGTAAATCTGATATGTTTTTTTTTTTTTCCTCATTTCCAAAAAAAAAATATATAAACAAACAAAAAAATTTACTTATTTTTCCACTGTGTTTATTTGTTTCTTCTTTTCTTGTTTGTACTTGTTTTGTTTTCTATTTCACGTTGGTCTCTTTTTTGTGTGTCGGTTTCGTGAGAGAAGTTTTCCATCTGTCAGGATGTCAAGACCGCAACCGTTCAAAACCTGGAAGACAGAGAGAGAGAGAAGGTGTCGGACGTGGGCTCCGGAGACACACACAAGCCCAGGACGGCACGGTGGAAGGGGGGGGGCTCTACCTGACAGTCTGATGTGTGCATGTCAGACACGTAACTAACACACATCTCAGTCATACTGCAGCCAGAAACGATCCAATAAGGCCCAAACAACAGCTTGTACAGCTTCACAAACTGCCTGAACTTCAAAACAGGGTTGTGCTGGTGTGGGAACTGTAGGTTGATGTGGATTTCTGATATTTTTCACGTACATGCCGATACACAAACAGTTATAGAAACTGGAACTAAACCTGGATTAGCATTATGGAGAAGTACCACTTTTATTTGTAGTTACTAAGGAAGTAAATTGTAGATATTTTAGGGCAGAAGCTCAGAAATGAATTTCTGCAGTCAATAATACTATTGTCAATGTGACCGCTGCAAGGACATACTTTCCTATAAAGGCTTTTATTATATAAATATAAATATCCAAAATATGCCTGAAACATTAATTGCAATTTTTCTCATTAAACACAGCCATCGTTAACAGAAATGTACAATGTTTTAGTGAATGTGTGAAAGGAATTACTGAATGATCATGATATTAATGATTCCAGTCATCATAAGACAATATGTTAAATAAGCATTATAATACTTCAATAAATGGTACTATATACATGCAACATCAGTGTCAGCATTTCATTTACTTATTATCTGAAAGTTTCTTTATTTTGTTTCTAACTTTGTTTTTCTTATTTCTGATAAGCATAATGATCATTTAGTATCCGTATAATATAAAAGTCTTAATCATGATATTGTAGCTGATGAATAATTTACATATACATACTTGTGATAACTTTTTGTTCATTAAAATCTAATATCACAGTAATACCTAATATTACAGTATTGGCTTGCTGCATTGCTATGAATTATTAGTATCTACCACCTGATGAACCTCAAATAAACAAGCATTATTCATTGCTGCCCTCTACCAGTCAGAAGTTTCTGAATCTTAGCAAAAATGCAATTGCTTCAACCCAACTACTGAAAACAAATCCGTATTCATGCAAACAATGGGCTAAATAATTGCCTCCAGGTACGATAATTGTGATCAGAGGATTATGTAATAATTGTGACAGGCTGACACTAGCTGGAACATTGCTGTGAGATACTGATTGCACTAAGACTTGATAAGTAGTAAATAATTATCATTACAATATTCCACATTGGATAGCAGCAGCCCTACCTGTGCTGTTGGCTGTGTGTGTATGTATATTCTGGACGCGGGTCAGTAGGGACGGCTGGCATCCTTCGGCCGCTTCAGCTGCACTTTCAAACGCTTCATGCCGATCTGGAAGCCGTTCATGGCCTGGATGGCTGCCTGGGCACTGGCGGGGTTATCGAAGCTCACAAAGCCTGTGGTGGACAAACACACACACATAAAGGATAAATAAGGAGAGTATAGTTTTATCAGACTTGATAAGATTTGAAAACAAAAATTGCAGCAAGGTCCAGTTCTGGAATTGGGAAGCTGCAATGCAATGTGTTCTGCTTTACTGAAATGTTGGTGGCTCATTTGACTGTGTGTATCTGTGTATGTGTGTACGTTTCTCTCACCGAAGCACTTGCTCTGGTTGGTGGCCCGGTCCATAAACACTTTAGAGGAGATGACGGAGCCAAAAGGCAGAAACATCTGCATCAGTTCATTATCACCGAACTCCTGCGGCAGGTGATAGATGAACAGGTTGCAGCCCTCCGGACCTGAAACACACATATGCAAGGATAAATAACATAAAATGACAACATACATCAAAATACCATTATGGTGTCAATACCATTTTCTCTGAATAGCAGTTAAGTAAAATGTTTTTTTTTTTTTAAACCAATAAAAAGAAAGGTTCCCTTCTGAATCACAGCTTTTCACTGCTGAATCCTACTGCAGGTCAGTAGAAGCAAAATGAGTGGGAAGTGAAGCAGACTGTAGGTATCACCTGTCAACCTGATGCTTTGGCCAGAAATGATATTTAGAAAGTCTTACCACTAGTATAAAGAACATAGAGTTGTATGTGAAAGTGTGGGTATCCTGGTCAAATTCTGTTTGTGTGACTATGGTTTAATTCACCCTCTGCAGATATAACTAAAATCTATAATCCCACACATGCGTGCAAGGCGACCTGTGAGTATTTTTGAAATAGAATCATGTAGCAGAGAAAGCAGAGAAAGACTGGCTACAAGAAACATTTGGAGTCGATGATTTCAGCACGAGAGTGTCTTACTAAGTACTGTCTGAAAGGGTCCCTAAACTTATTCGCATGCTTTTGAAAATAGCAAAAAATGAATGAATGTGCATTAAAATTTGAAGGAATATGTCTTTTTAAGATTTGGGTTTGTTCTATGTAGGGGTGAGATTTTCACTAAGAAAACAAGAATTTGACCAGGGGTGGCCATCCTTTTCAGTGTAAAACAAAAGAAGCAGAAGACACGAATCATGTCTTGGCAGACTGGCAACTTTTGGGAAAAAAGGGACAAACTGAAAATGTAACATATAAAGTATAATGTTCCCAACTGCTCACCTTCTCTCTGCTGCTGTTGCTGCTGCTGAATCACCTGAGGCGGCTGTGGCAGTGTCTGGCCTATAGGGGTCAGTGTGGTGGTAGGGTAAATGGCTACATGATTACAAATGAGCGCAGGCACACACACACACACACACACACACATACACACACACACACACACACCCAAACACACACACACACACACACACACACATACACACACACACACAGGTTAGACCATCTGACTTACTCCTACGGGTTAGACCACCTGACACACACACACACACACTGGTTAGACCACCTGACACACACTCACTTCTTAGACCACCACTCACATTCACTGTTAGTGTCTAACCTAGAACCTCCAGAAGGACTAGAGTGATGTTCTCCCTCACTAAACTGGCTCTGCCCACTGTAGATGATTGGCTGATTCCTCTTCCGAATTATGTTGGTGGTTAATCTGATCTAGTAGTTCAGCTCCTGAAGGCCTGTGGACCAATGGAAGAGCTCATTTCGCTTCATCTGCCCAGATGCCAGGAAGAAAAATACATTTAATGAATTTAACCCATTTGTTTCCAACCCAAATTTAATTATGAAGTGAGAAAAGCTCTGCAGCACATACAGAGTTTAAATCCGAGCCTGTCTCTACTGTGACGGTTGGCGGCCTTTTCTGTAGGTTTTGTTTTGTGGGACTCTTATTATGAAGGTTTTGTTTACATAATGTGTTGCAGCTGACCTCAGATAATGAGATGTTTGAGTTTATTGGTTTGTGGGGTCCTATGTTTAGTATTTAGTTCTGCGTTGTGGGGACCTGAGTGTCGGTCCACTGTCATGATAACTTTGGTCATGTGGTCTCTTACACTCCTTTCCTTAAAGTTTTGAGTTTTGTTTTCAAGCCCTTGCGCTTGTTTGCTTTAAGTAAATAAAAATTATTAATCATGGAAGTGTGTGTGTGCGCGCCTGCCCTCATTGTGTGAAGGACGAGAGAGGTGACGTCTAAGGAATAAAAATGAATAAAAATGACAAACGTGTGATTTTTTTTCAGTTGCCAGAAATCATTAGTCCTTCTCTGAATAGAAGGTTCTGCTGTGTTAGAAGGCCAGATGTACGAATGAAAGCAGGCGTGGACTAAAATGTGCCTTGAATTGATGACAATAGCAGCTAATTATTATAGCAGTTATAGAGTTTACAGTGAAAGAGACTCCAAAAGGCTTGGGAAAAGGATGAGAAAGGAAAAGTTCAGTGAGAAAGATGGAAGAGAGAAGTTCTTTCAGTGAATACCTTTTCTTCACCAAAACCTTCTACAGGGCATGGACTCCAGATACAAACAATAACAAAGACTGCAAGGACATCATAGTTAATTCTGTCCTCTCAAACTCCTACGCCAGATCCTGAGGGATTAAACACTGGTTTTTCTCGGTACAGATTCTTTTTCCTCTGTTTGTCACTGTTGAAGGACGTCTCCCAACACATCTTTGAGACACTTCTGGTAATTTATGTACGGCTAGTTCCCGCATGGTACAGCTGATCCTGTCATCGTGGGTTTCACTCCTGGCAATGACACGGACCTCCAAGACTGGGAATCCAAGATACCATAACTGTCCTCTCTGTCTCTGGGTGGGTGGGGTGGTCCTCCCTCTCCCCCATCACTCAGTATAACTGTCCTCTCTCTCTCTCTCTCTCTCTGGGTGGGTAGAGTGGTCCTCCCTCTCCCCCATCACTCAGTATAACTGTCCTCTCTCTCTCTCTGGGTGGGTAGGGTGGTCCTCCCTCTCCCCCATCACACAAACAATAAGAGAGAACCCTGACCCAGAACCAGGGACCTTCTCGCTAAACCCAGAACCTTCTGACTGAACCCAGGACTTTCACATTGAACCTGGGACCTTCTGACTGAACCCAGGACTTTCACATTGAACCTGGGACCTTCTGACGGAACCCAGGACTTTCACATTGAACCTGGGACCTTCTGACTGAACAGTGGGCTGATCGATTAGCAATTGGATGATCAGGAGTACTGATTGTTTAAAAATTAATTTTTGTGGTTGAATTGCCTCCGTAATGTCTGCGGAGAGAGATCGCAGGGGTGAGTCACCTTTAGACAAGTCAAGTAGGTTTTATTGTCATTTCTACCATATACACACAGAACACAATGACACCAAACAACGTGCCTCCTGGACCACGGCGTAACACAAGAACACCACAGAACTGAACACCACAAGACCACAAGTGCAGACAGGATGAAACAGACTGCAGAAAAAAAACAAGAGCAACAAAACAACCCGACAAGTCAACATTTAGTACAATCAGCAGTAGCTACAGTACAAGTCTGAATGAGTACAGTATTATGGCAAATACTGTATTCTAGCAGCAGAGAGTTGCATGTAAAAATGCAGAACAGAAATAAATATAACTGTGTATATGTATATAGCGTGTGTGCAGGAGAAGTAAGTTCAAAAGAGGGGTGTGTTGGTGGTTTGTGGTGGCGGGGGGTGTGGGAGGAGGGTACAGTTTATGCTTAAGTTCTGGTTGAGGAGTCTGATGGCCTGAGGGAAGAAACTCTTCTCCATTCTGGCAGTGGAGGCCCATGTGATAAGAAACCTTTTGCCAGACCGTGAGGGAGAAGAGAGTGTGTGAGGAGTGTGAGGGGGAGAAGAGAGTGTGTGAGGAGTGTGAGGGGGAGAAGAGAGTGTGTGTGGGGTGTGTGAGGAGTGTGAGGAGTGTGTGGAGTGTGAGGATTGTGAGAAGTGTGTGGATTGTCAGGAGTGTGGGGACTGTGTGGAGTTTGAGGAGTTTGAGGAGGTTGAGGAGTGTGAGGAGTGTGTGGAGTGTGAGGAGCGTGAGGAGCGTGAGGATTGTCAGGAGTGTGTGGAGTGTCAGGAGTGTCAGGAGTGTGTGGAGTGTGTGGATTGTGAGGAGTGTGTGGACTGTGAGGAGTGTGAGGAGTGTGTGGAGTGTGGGGAGTGTGTGGATTGTGAGGAGTGTGAGGAGTGTGTGGAGTGTGTGGAGTGTGTGGATTGTGAGAAGTGTGGAGTGTGTGTAGTGTGTGGAGTGTGAGGAGTGTGTGGAGTGCGAGGAGTGTGTGGAGTGCGAGGAGTGTGTGGATTGCGAGGAGCGTGAGGAGTGTGATGAGTGTGTGGATTGTGAGGAGCGTGTGGATTGTGTGGATTGTGAGGAGCGTGTTGAGTGTGTGGAGTGTGTTGAGTGTGTGGAGTGTGTTGATTGTGTGGAGTGTGGAGTGTGAGGAGTGTGTGGAGTGTGAGAAGTCTGGAGTGTGTGGAGTGTGTGGAGTGTGTGGAGTGTGAGGATTGTGGGAAGTGTGTGGAGTGTGAGGAGTGTGTGGAGTGTGTGGAGTGTGAATAGTGTGAATAGTGTGAAGAGTGTGGAGTCTGTGGAGTCTGTGGAGCGTGAGGAGCGTGAGGAGTGTGAGGATTGTCAGGAGTGTGTGGAGTGTGTGGAGTGTGTGGAGTGTGAGGAGTGTGTGGATTGTGTGGATTGTGAGGAGTGTGTGGACTGTGAGGAGTGTGTGGAGTGTGTGGATTGTGTGGAGTATGAGGAGTGTGTGGAGTGTGTGGAGTGTGAGGATTGTGGGGAGTGTGAGGAGTGTGTGGAGTGTGTGGAGTGTGACGAGTGTGACGAGTGTGAGGAGTTTATG
>JBBJLS010000041.1:32415587-32432367 GCA_037577275.1 Bryconaethiops microstoma | reverse complement strand
ACACACACACACACACACACACACACACACACACACACACACACACACACACACACGCACACACAAACACACACACAAACATTGATGCAAATGTGCTCACCACTCCAACACATAGACATACTTCTCAGTAACCCCATTAAGGCTAGTTTTAACCCCCATATAAGCCAGAATGCCATGAGTGCTTGAGGTCTCTCTGTTTTTTGGGGGGGGCATTTGTAATGAACTGAAATTGAAGGCCCCTTATCATAAAAAAAACTAACGTTTCTTGCTTATTTGAAATGAAGGATCTCGAAGTGAGATACCTAAACATTACTGATGTACCCTTCACTCTCTTCCCCATGGGGTCCATTACGTAGACACACAAAAAAAAGAAGTGCTATTTTGAATCCATCATGCTTGTGATGTCACAAACATGAACACATTTCCATATGACTGTTCACTCAGCCTACAGTACTGCAGCCCACACGTTTTGAGCAGTGTAGATTTTTGGGAAGGGGTCAGGAATTTAGAGAATATTTCAGTCTTTAAGGAACAGAAACATACTTGGTGTGTCTCTGTGTCTTTAACATTGCATTACATACAATAACATACTCGGTATAAAGAATAACCCCAAACCACTATTTGTGGTACAAGTAAATCACTTAACTGTGAGTTATGTATCTGGAATTATGTAGGGTATTAATATCCAGGGTATTAATACCCTAGAATCTGGGTATATATTATTGTGCATTTGATATACAGTATCTGCAGAGTTTTCATCTGATTTTTATTTAGACTATATATTTTATATTGTTCTTGTCTCTGTGTTTCTGTGCATCTGTGCAGCTGTAACAGAAGCAGTTTCCTCTGGGATCAGTGAAGTTTTCTTTTTCTGATTCTGAAACAAAACCATAAGGTATGAAAAGGTATGAAAAGAAACAAATGAAAGATGTAAAAATGAACTTGTTTTGTTAATATAATACCACACATATGTTCTAAATATGTTACTGGGTAAAACATTTGTACTGTAGATATTACTGCAGCTTGAAATATATTCATAAATATTGATATAGTCAAGCACTTCCTAGGTATTTTCCAACATAACTGGTGAACATAGCATTGGTCTGAGTCTATATTCATTTTAAAATCTTACACCATTAGCACTTTACCTACAATACCAAGCTCTATAATGTCTAATACAGTCTAATTGCAATACAATGTCTAATATTGCAATTATTTGAATTATTATGCCACAGGTATGTGCCAAAGAAACACATAATTCTGGGGTCAATAATTCTAGTAAATTTAATGCATGTGTGCAAGAATTTCAAAGCTGCGTAACTCATATTCGCCATACATGCATGTTATCTCTCATAAACCTTGTACTGTTGAAGGAAAAAAGAAGAAAACATAATTTTACTATATGATGAACATGAGCTTGAGTGTGCGCCATAAATATTGGTTTTGATGCCATTGTTCCAGTGTTAATGGAGGGCACTGCACCATGTGACCCTTCAAACAAAGGCACTGAGAGAAGCGGGGATGACGATGAAGGAGCGAGAAAAAGAGAGTAGGAGACAGGGATTTGGGAGTGGAAATGGGAGACGAGGCAGAAAAAAAGGAGCTAATAGAAAAGGTATACTCTAGTCTCATTTACATTAGCTGCAAAACTAAGATAATTGAGGCTCCATTACCCTGAATCCTGCAGGGACCGAACAATAAACCCAATTAGCGATGGTCACGTGTCATATGCGCATATGCATCTCTTTACTGAGATATAGTCTCTCTCTCTCTCTTTCTCTCTCTCTCTGGACGTGCTCGTGAGCTCAAAAAGGGGGGCATGCCTTCGCTCCTCAGAGACTGATGGCTTTCATCAGTTCATTTACCCTATCTCTCTTTTATTTAACCAGCTTGGACCATCAGGGACCAGACAGTATTATTTTTAAACCACACATCTCATCTTAGATTTGCAGTACTCTTCACGCTAAGTCTCAAGGTTCCTTTGTAAACTTTGGTATGACCTCACCACACATGGGATGTGTACAGCTGTCGGCTCAGGGCCTGGGGCGGCACAGCTGGGGGAGTACTTCAGTGTTCAAGAAACTCTCTCAAGACCAAGGTCCACTGATGATCCTCTATAGAGTTTTCAAGATTTTCTTTAACACTACACCACTTTATTGGAAACCCTTCTCATAGGTCCATGTCCTTGGTGAACCATCAGACACCACATCACCCATCATTAGCCAGTCTTGGCTGAATGTGTTTGTTTGGTTGCACACTCTCAGCCAAGAAGGAAACCCAATGTGTGTAAAACCCCCAGCCACACCACTGCACCTGATGCTCTTGTACCAGTACCACACACTACTTTGTCACCACCATCCAAATAATCTCTGCTCAGCAGAGCTCCTTTGGTCAGAAACTGACCAATGATAAATGGACGAGAATTTTTCTCTTCAATTTATGGGGCTGTTCCACTGGCACAATGAACTGTGCCACACCGTGAACAAATGGTTTTCCATTACAAATAAAGCAACCCGTACCCAAGCTGCTTTTTGATTGATCAAAATGTTGACAGATGGACTTGGAAAGGGGCTATTGTATTTTTTTTCTGTTCACAGCAACAAAAACCACCAACAAAAATAAATGGAAATACAAACGAACAACTATTATAAAGCTGGCAAAATACAAGCACTACAGTGTATTTGGGATGAAGATAACTTTCAGTGGGAGTTTTCTAACGGTTCGACTCCATGGACGCGGTTCTGGGACAACGGTTGGCCATAAACTGGGGGAGGGAATTGTGTTGGCATTACATCAGCAACACTTACTGAGCTAAGATATAAGAGAAAATCAAAGCATGCTATAACTTCCATGCCACCACAGTACAGTTTGGGTAAAGCATGGTTCCTGTATGCCTTTAGAAAAGTGCCCTTAGTTGAGTTCAGATACACCTGCTATCTAAGACTCAATCACACGATACCATCAACACTGAGAGGGTGAAGGCTACCACATGCTCAACAGACTGGGAGAAAGCAAAATGTACTCTGCTGGACTCCTAGCCCAGCATCACTGGGGACTGAAATGGTGAATTCCCAGTGATGGGGCCAAAGTGTAGATAGTTGTCCAGTGATGCATTCGATGCGAACCCGAATCAAACGTTTTTTTTTTTTATCTCTAATAAAGTTGGTGTTTCTAATAAAGTGGCCAGCTAGTGGCAGTCCTCAGTAGGTCCTTCTATAATAAAATAGATGGCCAGAGCCAGATCCCTAAAGATGCTTCAAACCCACTCTCGGTCAGCCCCTGACAGCTATAATGATGGTTGCTATCATGCACTAGAGGACCTGGTCCCTCTCTCTCTCGCCTCCTCTCTTTCTCTCAGTGTCTCTCACTCTCTATGGATGGTTACATTTATACCAGCAGAGTCTCTTATTTGGAAGCAAGGCTCCCAGCTAAGCAGATGTGACATCAGATCCCAGGCATTGTTCCTATTTGCCAAAATGTTTGGCGTTTGATCTTCCTCCAGGAGCCATTCCCACATGTTCCTTACCCCCAAATTCACAGGTGCCAACAGATCAAAAGGGAGTATTAATTATTCAAGCAAAGTGCTTCCATGTCCTTCCCAACCCACACAAAGCGCCCATACTGTCATGTTTCTTTACCGCTCAGGTATGAGTAATCCGTTGCCTGTGATGCGTACGCTCCTCAGAGCAGTGACCTATATTTAGCGTGAGCTGCGAGGCGCAGTCAGAGTAAATAATTCTGAGAACGTGAACGTTTCGCAGATGCCAGAGACAGGCGCAGCCGAGCGCGCGTGTATTTCTGTCGTCGCTTTAGGACACGTTCCAAAAGCTGCAACCGAGCACTGGACTCCTGTAGTGAGGCCGCACACTGACAAAATCGGCAAAAACAACAACAGCTTGCTTATCCGACCGGCGTTGTGCCTTACAAAAATCTGACAAAGAGACGTGACCGTTTTGTGTAAATTTGTTTGCTGTTGTGGCTTTGATCACTGGCTGATTACATTTTCAATTAGATGTAACTGATTATGGAAGATGTAAAAGGGAGAGAGAGAGAGAGAGAGAGAGAGAGAGAGACAGGGAGTAAGACAGTAAGAGTATTGGTGTGATAGAAAGAGAGTGAGAAAGACCGTGAGTAAGAGAAAGAGAGCGAGCAAGAGAAAGGGAAAGAAAAAAGACAGGTAGAGTGAGAGTGTGTGTGTGTGTGTGTGTGTGAGAGAGAGAGAGAGAGAGAGAGAAAGAAAGTGACAGTGAGACAGTGACAGAGAGGGGGAAAGGGAGAGAGAAACAGAGAGAGGGAGAGAGAAAGTGAGAGTAAGATAGAGTGAGAGAGAGAGAGAGAGAGAGAGAGAGAGAGAGAGAGAGAGAAACAGGGAGAGTGTGTGGCGAGAGAGAGAGAGAAAGGTAGCATAAGAGAGAGATGAGAAAGTGAGAGTGAACGAGAGAAAGACAGAGAGACAGGGAGAGAAAGACTGAGTGTGAGAGAGAGAGGAGACAGAGAAGGAGAGAGATAAAGAGGAAGCAGGAGAGAGAGAACGAGAACACACAATCCACCCGTTAGAGAGTCAGTATAAGACTGACCATGCTCTACCTAAAAATTCATCCGTTCTTCCACAGCAACGGTTCAGAGGTCGGACAAGCTCTACAAAGCTTTCTTTCATAGAACTTTATAAAAGATTTCACAGTGAGTTCTCTGATGAATGAAATAGAACGTTCCTAGTTCCCTAAAGAACCATATTCACAAATGTGAGTGTGAAGAATCAAAGGTACAAAGAACCTTCACATAACATTCCTCTTTACCAATTTATGGGTTCTTCAAAGAAACATTACAATATGTGGAAGTTCTTAACAATCACTTCATTTATAAACATGGATTTATACACTGAGGAACCATATTTTAAGAATCATGTATTTAAAGGATCTTTAGGAAACAAAAAAGTCAAAACCTGCCTAGTTCCAATTAGCTATACCAGCATATTCCAGCTCATCTAAAATAAAGCTTGTCCAATCTAGTAACAGGAGCTATGGAAAAAAAAACCCTTTGTGGGTGGAGCCTGGAAAGGAATTCTGTGTTCTTTTTTATGTCTTTCTCCTGTTTGCTCAGTTTTTTTCTTTCTCTCTTTCTCATGGGACACTAATCCTTTCTTCCTGTACGCTGCACTACTCATGGAAACACACACACACACACACACACACACACACACACACACACAGACGCAAACACACAGACACGCACACACACAAATACACTCTGATTCCTAGATATGGCTCAGTTCAAGGCTGAATTGTTTAATCAAGTCAGATTACATCTGGCTCACTACATCCACTCACTCTGGGATGGTAGGGGTTGGGGGAGGGGGATGGAGCCATTGGGCACAAAGCTATCACCCGGCATGGAATCATGTGTGTGCAAGCGAGAAGGGACATTTCCCCAAATCTAGCACAGCCTGTTTGCTTGGCCCCATTTGTGCAGTGTACTAGGATGTACTGCATGTGTGTGTGTGTGTGTGTGTGTGTGTGTGTGTGTGTGTGTGTGTGTGTGTGTGTGTGTATGTGGACGCTTGTGTTATTTTAGATCTAGCAGGGATGGCATTGTCATGGTGGATTTGGAAAAGGGGGCTAGGTTACATAAATGTCTAGACTTCAATGACAGTTCAAAGCATTCATTCCAGGGAAAGTTAATTAGCCCATGAGTCGTTCCTGCATCTTCACTATGTGCATCCAGCCCACACTTTCATCTCCTCCCATACTCCAGTCTCGGAGCCCAGCTTCATTACTGCATGGGGATACACGCCTTTGTTGGTGTGAGTTTGCCCCTGGCATTTGCTTCACGTTGGAATCTCTCTCCAATCAGCTGCGTCCAGAGCAATTATCGCCCTTTCAAGCTCCCCATGCATCGAAACAGCGTCCGATAATCGATTGTGCCGAGGATAAACAAATACATGTCTGACTTATTACTGAAAAAGATTCGAACATGACCATCGATCACTGCCGTCATATCAAAACCATTCTGCTTTTTTAACACTATTTGAAATAACCACCTAGTCAGACCAAGGGCTTCTGTCCATGAAAATTTGAGTCAACCAAGATATAAACAATATAAAAGTAACCACAAAGGTATAACATGATCAGTAAGGTCCAAATGAGTAGTAAAGGTACAGAACACTTACTTTCCCAGAGGAATACAAGACATATCTGAACCAATTCAGAACATTTTAATGACAGGACATATGGAGTCAATGCCACCTAAAAATAAGAACTGCAGTGTAATATAAAACAATTATGCTCCCCAACTAAAGGTACAGAAGACATACCCTTGACGGTACCACCCAAGGTTCTCTTATATTTTTTATGAAAGTACATTGTGTGGAATCCCTTCATATCCCTTCATAACCCTACATTGTGTGAAATCCCTTCATAGAACTTGCATAAAGAAAAACCTATACAGCTGTAGTATGACAAAAGACTGTGTGACGTTAGGAGAGGAGAGAAATCTGAGAGGCTAGAATTTTGAGGAATTCCACCAATTTTTCAAAATCTCTTCATAAGCCAATTAAGACTTGATGTGGGATGTTCTGGTCTAGAGCAACTGAGTCAGACATGTTTACAGTGTTGGTGAATGGAACCAGACGTTTACATTAAACAGTCTAATACTTTTGAAAACGATTTAGGTCTAAAACTTAAAACCATTTTTGGTAGGATACAGGGCAAACTATTCAAATATCAATGTAGATTCCCTACTGGTTTTGAACAGATAATAAAAATGGCCACATTTGCACAGTAAACACCAGTACCTATCATCACCACTGAGATCTGAGTCAGTAAGTTTCTCAGTACACCATTTTTATCTAAAATAACTGAAATCAAATATGCTGAAAAATTCCCTTTTAAGCTAGAAGGCACTTTGAAAAACACAGGTAAGATTAATATATATATATATATATTCTATAAAATTCCTATTTCAGAGATTTTGCCGCAATAGCACGACGGATCTATCCATGTTCCACCTATAAACAATGTTCTTTCATAGCTGCTATTGGTGAGATTGGGATAGCTTCACAGAATGCCAGCATTAATCCCACTCAACCCAAAGAGAAGCTGGAGCACATTTGTTAAAATTCTGAAACTGTGCACAGTTCAAGCTTTTCTTTGAAGGCCTTCCAGAACATGTGGTGCATTCCACCGAGGAGTCTAAAAACGACAGTAGTGATGATCTTCTTAGCGAAGGTCAGTGAGCATTCTGGACGTGTGAGCAACAGTCTGTCTGGGCTGTCTCTGGATGCATCTGCTGCCTGAGGTAACCATGACGACACCCCCCTTCCCAACACACACACACACCCTGCCACGCACACACTCACGCACACACTTGCACACACGTGCTCCTTCTTTGCATTCTGAATGGAGCTGGCGCTGGCCAAGGTCCTGAACAGCACACGGGCATCTGTGTCATTACTAGCTGAGTGCAAACTTGAGCCTGAATGGAACTCGGAGCTGGCCGAGGTCCTGAAAAGCACATGGACGAGGCCTGAGTGCTTTTATAGGGTTCACCACACTCAAACTGCCCCAGAGCTGGCAACTAAGTTCTTTTCCTCTAGAGATAAACATGAGTACATGCTGTCACATGGGTGGAATGCATGCCAAGCTTTAAAAGAATAGTTCAACCATATATAGTTACTTTAGCTAACAATGAGTGGATGCTAGTAGTCACCTGTTAGTCCAGTATAATTGGAATAACATTAATAGCTGACTATTGGCTTTTACTCCATATTAGTATCATTTGCATTACAAACTGAAATTATTCCCTTAATACAGAGCTAAAATGTTTTCCCATTCAAACATAATCTCTAATTCCTCATTACCAAGGGACACTCTCCAACACTCTATAAACTACAGATGCTAAAAAGATTCTATAGAACAACCAGTTCTGGTTCCTTTTACCTTTTAATGTATAGGTTTTCTCTTTATTTTTTTTGAGAGCAAGAACAAACAATAGATTCTATAACAATTCTATAACTTCTTATTAATTTCTTGATAAGTTATCTATCTTAATTTTTTCAAGTAATTTTCAAACATGAGGTATTTTTTAGAACTTAATTATTTATGTTCTACAGCTTTCTCGGTTAGTATGAAGTAACCTACAGCTCAGTTCATCATTCTGAGCATATTTTTTTAATGTTTACAGCTTCCTACAAATAATCTGAAACCTGACATGCTATATTATAATCAGTTTATATAAGTACAAGTTTGAACATCCCTCATTTTGTTGGTGAAAGGAGGTGCAACTATGAACATTTTAAAGAGATTTTTCCACTATGGGGGAGTCCACTAGCTTGGACTGCCCCATTGGCATGATACCATCAACATTGGGAAGGTGAAGGCTTGCACTTATTTCCACCATTTCACATGAAGGACAACCACTTTTCAAACTGATGCCAATGAAAAAATATTGGGAAGCTTAACACACTTGGAAGAGAACACTAACTGCCAGTTCTATGAACGGCAATACTGTGGATCGATCTTGTGATCTCCGGAATATAGAACCAATGTTTAGACAGCTGCACCATTTAGGAATCCACTTATAAACACTTTAATAAACAATTACTGTTGATTCAGTGAATTAATTAATACATTTTTGGGAAAAAAACAAAACAAATGACCTGTGCAAAAGTTATGGCACATTTTATGTTTCATGTTTTCCAAATATGTTAAACTCAGCAAATATAAAGAGAAATTTTGAACTAAAATGCAGAAAAAGTTACTTTCCCATAGAGGAAATGAACTTATTTTCACTCAGAAAATCAGCAAAACATCTCATTTGACCAGTGGTGTCTATTCGTGGTCTGGCCATTAATGCACTCTTTTGTTGTAGCTGTTGCAAGGTCAAGCTAAAACTGACCTCTGTTCATCTTAATGAGAAATTCCATATTTCAGTAGAGAATTGCGGCTAAACTAGATGTTGGAAACAACAAATGATCCACCACATCATACATTCAACCTATTCTGACAGTGAAATCCTTCACATGAAAAGTAAATAATTTCAACTAAATTACATTATAAATTAAGGAATTTTGATGGGCAGAGCTTGGATAGGTCAGTCTGGTTGTCTATTCTAAACTTTGCAATGGGTTCGAAAGATGCGCATTTTTCGGTGTGAAAGCACTTTTCTGGCTTTTCAAATAATGATTTGTGGCGTGAAAGAGGGACGGAGAGAGAGGGAGTGAGAGAGAGAGAAAAAAAAGAAAGAAAAAAGAGATGGATAGAGACGACAGCTCCAAACAGATGAAAGCCGGCGAGTGAGTTTAAAAAACTGACACAGCTGAGGGGTCAAACAAACATATTCCATCATTTTTAGTGCCAGGCTCATATTTTAGGGTTTTTTTTGTTTTGTTTTCCTTCCCTCCCCCCTTCATATCCCTCCCTAACACCAGCGGCTGGAGCTCCTCCTTTCTATGGGGTATTGTGCTAAATAGCTGTCCTACAAACAAAGGCGTGTGAGCGTCTTAGAGGAAACCCTGGAGTCTTCTGGTTTGTACCTTCATCAAACACGTTCTCTAACTTTGGTTAGAGCGGAGACTTCTGTGGTGGGAATACGCTCAGCAGAGCCTTCTCTTTCCTTTGTTTGTTTTTGAGCCGATGACGGTTTGTTAGTGTGCGCTTTATTCAGCGCAGTGGGAACTGTAGGTCTATGTGTGTGTGAACATTCGTGCATGCACGCCACTGATAAAAGAGGGCTGCTTTTACCCAGCACTTTCATATCAACGTGGTTCAATGTAGCTCAAAATCATATCAATGTTCATATCAACGTTGTTCAATGTTGTTCAACGTTGTTCAAAAGTTTCATCTGATGGTATTTTAAATGACATTGTGCTTTCCAAATATAGTATAGTGGATATCATCTAGTCAAAACCAATGCAAAGAATGTTCTGTGGTACATACACTCTTAGAAAAAACAGTTCCTTAATGTTGCCTGGATGATGGTGCTTGTATGAAAAACCTTTAACTGGCATAGAAGTGCTTAAGTTCTACAAACTATGAAAAGGTTCTCTATACTGACGCTTCTCATTGTAACACTCTTCTGAAGACTACTATTCGTGAGGATCCATGACATGTCCAAACACCATTCATGACAAACATTTATAAAGACTTATTCCAACAAGCATATACCATCATTCCATCATCATATTCCAAAGCTCATTTAGCTTATAACATAAAACACAACAACTGAGTTTACTGAGTTAATAGCAGTTTTTGGTTCAGTCTCTTTGTATTCACCTCTACTAAAAATAAGGATGTGCTTCCAATTAGGGCAACCTTCATTTGATCTGATTTGCCCATAAACGAAGAACCATGCTACCCTTATTGTTGGATGCACTATAATTTGTTTCTGAAAGCATTCAATTCACGTAGCTCTGGAAATGCTTTTTGATTCAGGTCTTCATTAGAGTAACAATCAAGGGCCACCTAAGAGTAAACTACATTTCTATTTGTCAGACTGTTTCTTCTTATCAAATGAGAAGTTTGGATAAATTGGTGAAAATAGACACTTTTCCCCTCCACATTAAAGAATTACCCTGTGTAAATGCTGAATTATCTCAAACATTCCCGATAGGAACCAGTCCTTAAATCTCTGATTCTGTTTTCAGGACTAGATGTCTGTTCTCCATTTACATATGTCAATGAAGTAGACCATCTTTGGAGATCAACATCTACACGTTGATTAACGAAACTTAAAATCAAACATGATTTGCATGAATCTTTGATCACATACAGATCATACAGTCTTGTGCTGAAGAAATCAAAGATAAACAGTTTCATTCACCAAAATACATTTCCAGCTAATAAAGTGCAATGCTAGAGTCGTGAGTCTGACTTATCTCAGCTGCCAAAAAAAGACTTAAAAATAAAAATAAAAAAACCTACATTTATTAAATATACAGCACTGAACTTAACGGAATGTTTTGGTTAACGACAGTAAAGCTTGTCATCCTCTCTCTCTCTCTCTCTCTCAGCACAACTGCAAGCTATTCACTTAGAATCACATCAGAGTGCAACAGCCTGCTATAGAGAGAAAGAAAAGAATGAGAGACAGAAAAGAGAGTGAGAGAGAGTGAGAGAAAGAGACAGAGAGATGAAGATAGAGAGACAGAGAATGTAGAATAAGAAGAGAGAGAGAATAAGAAGAGAGAGAGCTGCAGGCTGTGTACTCTAGTAAACTGAAGGAAGGCTGAGTTATTCTCCTGTATTGAAATCTAACAAAAAATGTCTTGAATGGCCCTGAGATATGCTGCATTCCCCCAGTGCCCAACACTCAAAAACGCAACACGCTGCAACGTTAAGTGAGGCAGATGTAACCTACACTTCCTCAGTGTGAGAAATGATTCAAGAGCATTCATAGATAGGTGGCCTGTTCATGTAACACACACATTTACTCACTGGAGTACAGTATCAGTAGAGAGAGGTGGGCCATTATGAGACAGTGTGGGTATGAACTTAAGCAATTTTAAAAATGGTTCAAACTACCTTATTCCAAAATTATAAAATGCTTTGAGAGGATTTCGGAGAAAACGCCTGGGAACACTAAACAGACAATATGTTTAATGCTAATAACATGCCATAAGGTTGGCACTATCATTGAGAGATTAGTCACCAGTGGTGCCACAGCCATCTGTGGTCAGGAGTCCAAGAAAGCACAGTTGGCTTTGCTCTCTCCCCTCCCCACCCCCGATATCCCCAATAGCTAGTGCAGACATGGGATAGCCGATGCAACAGAACTGGCAGTTAGCATTCTTCTCCGAGCATGTTGAGCTGTCCAATGATGGTACATAAAGGGCAGTTAAGATACAATGGTGCCTCATATATGACTCAGAAGAAATACAAGCTAACTTTTCCCCTCCTGTTGGTGGTACTGTGTGTTGGGGGAGTCCTAGCTAGCAAGTAGAATTGTACATGACTAAATTGGTGAGAAAACTGTAATTCACTCTCCAACCAAGGGAAGGGTGTAGAATTGGGTAGGGATGGTATAGACACGGCCCTACCAATATCCAGCGACTACTGAATTGTCCCTAGCAATAATTTTACACCATAAAAACACTGTTTTCTCTCTGTGTTTGGAACACAAACGGTTAACAGTTGCCCTGCCTTCCTATATTGTGTATCGTTACAGGATTAGCTTTTCTTGCTAACATGTGATTGGCTGAAGCTTTATCTGGCTTTAGGAAGTGCCAAAGCTCAGTGCAGTAGTATGTGTGGATGTAGGCAAGAAGTAGGACGTCTTTATACTAACAATTCTGTACTTGAAAATATGGGACACATCGCATTTGGTGTTGATTCTGTAAGAGAATACTGTTGCACGGTTTACCGATACCTCATGCTTGTATTTATGATTGTGATTTGTATTTCCCTCTAAACATAAATTATGTGAAGTGACCATTCTGTACGTGAACGCACCACAGCGCATAGTGTGAAGAGCACGAAATTCTTCCTCGGCATTTAACACATTCACCAAGTGAAGCAGCGGGAAGCCAGGAACACAGCGCCAGGGGAGCAGTGTGTGGGGACGGTACATTGATCAAGTGTACCTCAGAGGTGCTTAGATGTCTTGGGAATCAAACCCACAATGTCCTGGGCGAATAGCCTAACCACTAGGCCAGTAGCTGCCCCGAAAGTCAACCTTTAGTTGTTTTTAAACCCAGGAAGCCTAAGTTCAACATCTTAACCACTCCACTACGGAGTGGGAAATACATAAATTATGTATGTATGTTCAGATACATAATTTACACATTTCAAGATCATTGATTAAAAAGGGTAGAATTTGTTCTAGTAAACTGACCAATTAAAATAAAGTATTTATTGTGGTCTGTGATTATGATACTTAATTTCTGATCACATGGATGACAGTACCAGCCTGTAGGTTTCCCCCATATATTATGTGTACATGTACTTTGATGCTATTGTCTGAAAAAAACCTATCAAAACATAGTAACTTTTCAGGAGAATGAAAAAAACATTCTTTAAAGGAACATTAGGACATTTTGTCCTTGGTGTAAATACCATAAACTTTTAATGTATGATGTGAAAAAAAGGCACAAACTGTTTTATTCATTATAAAAATGGAATAGATCCTGTTACTCATAGGTGTGATGATGTCAAATGGCTGCACTAGAATTCACCATTTGGTGTTGAGCATTGAATGAGCTCTGGTTCATTAAACATATCTGCCGTTTAGCCTTTTCAGTTTTGAGTCAAAGTGAGACATTAAGCAGGATATAAAATATACCACATTCAAATATCCCTTTAGTCTTTCTGGCTGCATAGAGCCAGGCGCTGACCTTCGATAATATATAACATATGACATATCGACATATTAAGTGATTCCACTATTTTGTTGGGCATATATTTTGTCCTGTGTTATAGTGGAGAGTTTAAATAGTCTGTATGTTTACTGTTAAAAGTGAAGTGCTTCTATTAAAAATAGCTCCCTTTAGAATCAGAATCAGAATGAGAAAGCAAAATGAGTAGTTTTTAAAGATTAAAAAGGGTATTAGCCAATAGTCAAGGTCTCAGTATCTGTATGGGGAAAGAAGAAGCAGTAACGTACCATCTCTCATTTCAGGTTGTGTTTGCTCTCGCTATACAGTGTCAGAAATGAAATCCACGTTTGCAGCCATGCATGGTTCCTGTTGCAGGAGATAAATAATGCAGACAGAGCATAGCAGGAGGCAAAAAAAAAAAAACCCTCAAAAATAACAGCTGATGTACAACATTCACTTCCAGCCTGCGGCTCATTCACCGCTGCTTAACCTGGATGACTGAAAGCTGTATCGAACCAGACAAGTATGTGTACCATAACAAGTCATGCTTGCATATTAAACTAACACTCTAACAGATGTCTGACCTTTTAAAGCCTGGCTACATAAGTATTTACTGGAGTAAGTTAAACAGGTATACTTCCAATGTTATACTTACATCTTAACTACATATGTTCTTCCAAGGACAAGGTACAAGCTGTTCAGCCTGATACTGAGCTCATACTACAAGACAAGATTTGTACAGTATACCCATACTGGATACACCCTTGGTGTATCTGGCTAACATGCTGCTACCTAGATGTGAAGTTTCTTATTATTATCATTATGTGCAATATCTTTATTCTTATGTGCAATAGTCTTTTAATGTGCAATAGCACTACTTATGGTGGCCTAGTGGTAGGATACTTGCCTCTATACCAAGAGGTTGTGGGTTCAAATCCTACCTCCAGCACACCACCACTGGGTTCCTGAGCAAGACCCTTAACCCCAAGTTGCTCCAGGGAGACTGTCCCCTGTAGTTAGGGAATGGAAGTTGCTTTGGATAAAAGCGTCTGATAAATGCCGTAAATGTAAATATTACATGTCATACAGACTCCACTATTTGTGTTAACTAGTAAACCACAACATTTTGTGTCTATTACATTTTATATTGTTCTTTATGTCTCTGTGTGTCTGTGCAGTCATGACATAAACAATTTCCTCCGGGATGAATGAAGGTCTCTGGCCAGAGAGTGGAAGTACAAGGTAGGTGTCTCTAATAAAGTGGTCAGAGAGCGGAAGTACAAGGTAGGTGTCTCCAATAAAGTGGCCAGAGAGTGGAAGTGTAAGGTAGGTGTCTCTAATAAAGTGGCCAGTGTGTGGAAGTGCAAGGTAGGAGTTTTTAATAAAGTGGGCTTTGAGGGTGCCACTGTGTGAAATCTGTATTCACACCACATAATTCTACTGAAGTTTCACTGTCAGCAACGAATTGCTTTGTGCTGCAGTGATGAAAGTGTATCCTCCACTATAAAAACATGTGCGTTTCTTCACGCCGTGTGACCCGGAGTGAGGCAACCTTGCCTTTCTGAGTCATCCTGAGCGATTTAAGCGTATGCCGGGCCCAAGCTGCCATCTCTCATGGCTCCTTTCAGTCAAAAGAAGCGCTCTAACAAAGCGCCCCACTCTGAAATATGGATCACACAGAAGGAGAGTTGAAAAGAGAATGAGGAGGAAGAAAGGGAAGGCGAGTAGAGGGGTGCTAGCATCAACCGAGCCTTTTGTGAGTTTTTTTTTTTTCAAGACTCCTTCTTAGCATTCGGTGGCCGTTTCTAACAGAAGACAGCTCCAGAAGCATAGTGTTTGAGATGGCTCCCAAACGCACTGTAAAAACCCCTCTAATGCTTTTTCCTTTCCTCCCTCCTCCGACTGCCCAAAAACATTAGTGCGGCACTGGCGGCCATGATGGGTGGGTTTTTTCCCGCCAAACGCCACACAGGCGGCTGGAGCAGCCCATTTGCTTTGTTTGTAGATCAATAACACACAAAATGAAGGTTTGTCTTATTATAGCCATAAAGTGTCAGGTAATCTGTTTGAAGATGCTGCTAATGACCTGGAGTTGGACTTTTTCCACTCATAGTCCTGCTGATGGTGATTCATCATAAAGCGAGCCAGCCAGGATTTCTTCAGTGAAAAGCTCAGGCTTAGAACAACAGTTGTGTCTGAATTTGTTCCTAAACAGGCAAACAACTGAATAATCATGATGACTTCTCAGAACTCTCAGAAATAAAGTGCTTAATATACTTTTATTTGTGGTAACTGAACCAAGTCTGACATGGCCCACCAAAATTGCTACTGTTGGACTAGTTCTGGGATGAGTTTTCATTTGTTATGGGCTTGAGTTGACCTCAGGTTTGTTTTTTTAATGAGATTTTTTCGGGTTTGGGTCTGGTTGGGTTTTATAATTCAGCGGTACTGGCCAGGGAGGGAATCAGGCTCAGGCTTCAATTATGTACTTGTGCAGGACTCTACTTCAGCCACTAGTGAACTAGAGCTGGCCCTTTTCTGCTCATAGTCCTTCTGCTGAACATTCACCGTATAGTGAACCAGCCAGGAGTTCCCTGGTGGAAAGCTCAGGATCAGCTCATACAAAAGTCTGTGTCTGATTCTGCACTTAAATCTGCACTTAAAACAATTGGACTATCATGCAGATTTTAGGAAAGATTCCTCAGATATGCTTTTCCTGAGTACATTGCGCATATCATCAGTACTTAAAAAGCACTGAGCCACTGCATGTTTCATTACAAAGAGAGCATAATTAGTCCTGATTCATTGGATTTATTGCAGTGTGTGTGTGAAATGCTTATGTCCATTTCCTCTTGCGGCTGGTCATTCATCATAAAGTCAGCCAGCATTTCTACAGGGAAAAACTCCAGTTCAGTTCAGCTTAGGCAGAAAGCTCAGTATGGGTCCCCAGTATACAATCCTGAAGATACATGTGTGTGTGGTTGGGTTGCACTAGGAACATCAAGGTGATTGACAAACAGAACAAATGGAGTAGACTCACAAAATTACTTTAAATGTATATATGTATGTCAAAAACCCAACTCCACAAACTTATGATTGTTCATCCAGATGAAAAGAATGTTATATATGCATTCAAAGTTATTTTGTGAGTCAATTCCATATTCCTGATTGCAACCTAACCACACATACATGTATCTTCAGGACAAAAATTTTGGGATGACTGACCATTACAATTCAATGACACTGTCTTCAGATACTTCGCCTTTAATATTGAGTTGGATGGGGTTGAGCTCAGGGCTAGCTTGTGTGGGCCTGACATGTTCTTCCACACCAAACTCATCCAACCATGTCTTTATAGACCTTGCTTTGTGCACTTGGGCACAGTCATGCTGGAATAGAAAAGGAACTGTATCCACAAAGTTGGAAGTATCCACAAAGTTGGAAGCAAAATGTCTTGGTATGCTGGAGCTTTAT
>JBBJLS010000041.1:32366141-32381236 GCA_037577275.1 Bryconaethiops microstoma | reverse complement strand
TATTTACAGTAAACTAACTACTAATAAAGTAACTACTGAATCTTTTTTCATCTTTTAAAATGATGTCTATTTTTTCCCCACCAAATTATGGAAGGTAGTATCAGTAATAGTATCAGTACGTACTGGTACTGATAAATATTAGTAAAATCCTACTGATTGGGACTATTGATTATGCTACTAACTGATGCTTTCTACCTGAAGCACTAATGCTGATACACACTGTATAGAATTTTTGTTTTTCTTTAACATGAAATGATCCTGAAACTATTCCAAACCTTGGACACCTTTTGTTGTTTTTTCTAGTTTGTGTCTTCCCTTGCCCCTTGCTGTTATCTCTCTTCCCCATTAGAAGTCCACGCCATCAAATCACGTCTTCCTGTCACATGTCCAACACGTTAGCACACTGTGCAACAGTAATGATCATACATGCCAAACACAGGAAGTCATTTATACATATATGGATGAACCCAAGCTTCGATATTAAAAGAATTCACATCAAAGATTTTTTTGTAATCAAATAAATTGAGTTACTTGACAAATTGTTTCAACCCTGCTAATGATACCCATCCCTGAAGAGCTAAACATGCTTTCAGGAGAGCATTAACTGTTAGGCAAGCATCATGCTGAATGATGAAGGTTGTCCTACCCACCCACAGGAAATGAGGGGAGCTGTGTAACCTCCAGCCATGGATGGCCGTGGCATCACCAGGGATCATACCCAAATCTCACCTACTGGTGATACATCACAACTACATGGAACCATGTCTCTACATGTATTTATGACTTTGTTTGTCATTTGTCAAATAATAAACTGAGAAATGCAGTGGTTTATGAACACTCTAAGACAATACATGCCAAATTGTGACAATTACATTCTGTTTCTTCACATGAACCAATAGGATTTAATCACATCCTTCCCCATGATTGAAATCCTTTAAAAGCTCCGCCTCCAAGGCCCCGGGGGCATGTTGTCCTCTGCTCCTGTGATCATTCTGACTTTGTAGGTTCTGAATAAAACATGCTGTGATGAAGATATTTGATGACTAAGTGCTTCTTTAACAGAGACCACCACCTCAGCGTTAATATCTCTATTTCTCTCGCTACATCTGCAAAAGCGAAACTCAACCCGCTACAAGCCGACCTTTCAGTGATGCACTCTCTTTTTTTTGTTCGGCTTCGCAATATCGCTTTTACTTGCTCTTTTTCGTTCCATTAGCCACTTCATAAATTACCATGGATGGCGCCCTAAACAGTCTCTCGCTCATGTGAGTCTGTCTCTAACCTATACAGCACCGATATATTATTAAATACAATTAATTTTGCATTACAAAATTACAGATGAATAAAACATTACAGGAGAGTGAGGAGATGGTGGATGGTGCAACTGCCCAATTAATTCTGATTAAGCTGTCACTCTTTCGGCATGGGGCGAACGAGATGAAAAAGGGAACGAGAGCGAGGGGGGTGAGGGTGAAAAAGAGAGAGAGAGAGAGAGGAAAACGCAATTACAGACGATATAAATTCTGCAGAAACTGGGGAGCTCTGAGAGACGCTGAAAAAGACGCTGAAGCAGAAAGAGGGCTTAATATAAGGCTGTTTAAATTGAGGATCTTTTCAGAAGGAGGGAAAGAGGAGAAAATGAAAAAGTAAGGAAAAAAGAGACGGGGACATGAGCATTCACATTTAACTAGGGTCAGAATTCAGCAAACTGCCAACCTAAAGAAAAAGCAAGTCAAGCAATCTGAGCTGTTCAGTGCTAACATAGACTTTCTAGCAAGGCTAGCATAGATTTCCTTTTTTTTTTTCATGGTATCTTCTGTGGCCATCTTATCCATCCAGTGAGAGTAAGGCCAAGGGTTGCCTTCCACTAATGTGGATGGTTCTGGAGAAAAATAACTATACATTAGCTAACTATGTACAGCTGTTTTTGTGCACAAGTGCGAGCAGCAAGTGACATTATCTTGACTAAGGAGCAGCTGTTTCATTTTTGACAACAAGACGAAACTCCAGCAGCTCTCTAATTTTCTACTGGCTCATGATTCTATTGGTCCAGGGACATCTAGATAAAATTAAATGTTCCCTTTCCAATTTCCACTTTCCCATTCTAGCAAACTGTTTTGGGTTTTGCCGTGTAAGCAGCTTTGCAAGTAAATTTGCCAGTAGCTTTGCCATGTAAATGGAGAACTATCAGCCAAAACGTATAATAATAATAATTGGTAAAAACAGATGAGTCAAGAAGTGGCCGTCATTCAGAACACTGCAATGAATGTTCATACCTTAAACTGCCAATTTAGTTGGCCAGGGCCACTGAGGATGATCCAGCTGCTTTGAAGCCACTCAGCCCTCTTAAAAGAACACCACATCCAAACATATTTTATGTCACATTTGAATGGACAGGAGGAACTGACTATAATTTAGGCTACCTGGGCAAAATGTATAGGCCTAGTCTCATAGTCCAGGCAAGATGGAGGACTAGGACACTGTAATACATTCCAATATGTTGGCTATATACTGCAAAATGTAAGTTTAATGTAATGGAATATACTTTGTACATCCAGCACTTCTGTATGGGTATCCTTAAAAAAAAATCAAACAAGGCTCAATGCAACCGAACCATCCTTCAGATACATGCGTTCATTTGTGGTCTTTTGAATGGATCCCTGTAATCTGTGAAAACAGTCCATCTCTGCCTCCACACCTTTTCAAACACTCCCTTTCTCCCTTTTTTCCTTTCCTTCTTACACCTTATCTCTCACCAGCTGTCTCTCTCTTTGTTTTCCTTCCCTCTTGCTCGCACCATCTATCCACACTAACTCTCTCTCTGTCTCTGCTCGCTTCACTTTAGAGCTCAATGTGTTTCCTTTTATATCTTCCCTATACAGCGTCGTTTTTCCCCTACCTGTGCATTAACTTCACTCAGAGTTACACAAGAAAGAGACAGCATAGAGAGAGGGCGAGAGAGAGAGAGGAGGAGAGGAGAAGAGAGAAGGCCTCTTCTACTGCAGGCCATGGCTGCATTATCTGTTTGCGCGGGTGGCACGAGGCAAAAGCAAAATTAATAGCCCCATCTTTAGAGAAAATGAGAAAAAGCTGGCGGAGCCAAACAGAGGCAGCGTTACAGCAGATATGGGCAGGGTTATGAGATATTTTCACACACAGAGTGAGAGAGAGAGAGAGCATGAGAGAGAGGGAGAAAGAGAGACATAGGGCCAAATGTACTAACCTACATGCACATTTTATGTTATGTATAGAAAAATGCAAAAAATGTATTCAATTTTCTTAGGATTGTGAGAACATTTAATAATAAACCTACCAATGAAATCTCATCAATGTATATTTAAATATATATAATGTATATAATGTAAATGTAAAGGACATTTTCTTTCATTTGCTATGAACTCTCAGTTCTTGAGGTTTGGTTATGAACCTGATGATAGATATTTATGGGAAGATTGGACAAAACATGGAAGAAAGGCTCAAAAAGTGGGTGAAGATTATGGATTATGGCTGATTCTGTATTCTGTTTCAATTTACGCTTGTGTGGAAGTTTTCTGAAAGGTGGAGCACAGTTAGGTCAAGTCGTGGGCTGAGCTTGTGTGATTGATAGACTGAACGCTAATTTCAGACCAGTGCATTTTGCAGCTGCATTGAGACCATTTGAGACAACGTACATCGAGCCAGGATCATAAAATGTCTCATTAAAGAATCGGACTAAAGCTGTTCTTTAAAAGGGATCCAAAAAGGGGTGTAAGTGGTCCTCTGCTTTTCAAATGGACTGTTCTAGAGCCATCTCACACCAAGTGGCCCAGAGGTCAAATGTCACTGGCTTCAAATGAGTGCTGGGGAAAATGTTCAAGCCGATTGTGTGTGTCAGAGCATACACTCATGCAACTGCGTTTGTAGATTACGTGCATGCTTATGCGCAAGACGCAAACCCTAAGAATGGAAGTATGTGCACGAGTTAGCATGTGTTAGCCGGGAGTGTGACTAAAGCACATGCCGAGAGAGAGAACGACATCCTTTAGGCTTATTATAGCTGCTAATCCTAATTGGGAACCAAAAACATTTCATTTATTACGTGATCCTTCAAATCCTCTTTCCACCATGTTTTGAGCTCTCTCTCTCTCTCTCTCTCTCTGTTTCTCTCTCTCTCTCCAATCCTCCCTCTCGGTTGTTCTCTTCTGCTTTTTTCTCAGTGAATGGGCCACTGGATGTTTTAGTGGACACACTAAATATAACCAGAGTAAGTAGTTGATATAGGAGAGGAAGTGCTGTGTTCAGCAGTGGCTGAAACAGGAAAAAAAAAAGTCTTTATTTGACAGTATAAAATAGAAACAATGGCAGTTATGAGGCCTTTTTATTATATCAAGGTGTCTAGTAATATACTGAAGGTATTACTACAATACTCAGTTTTGAAAAAGTAATGTCCACAGTTTTTAGTAATGGTACATATGAAGCAAGCACTGGGGAGGTTTAAAAATAACAGGGAAGCTAAACAGTGGAGAGTACTCTCATAGCGAGGGCCGGGTACTGTGTCAGGTTTTATGATCCTGAAACCACTCAAAATTTCTTGAAATGGACTCTTAGGCAATCCCAAAACTGATCACCAGGCCCATCATGCCCACTTAATTCACTTCTCTGCATGTTTCTCCAGTGGCACTGTTATAAGGCCTCCTACGGTAATCATACTGTATCTCCTAATCTTGCTGGTAGAGTGGAGAAGATTAAAAATAGCTTCTCAGATACCATTTCATACTGTTTTTTTCACCCGAACATTCCAACGTACCTAATGAACGCAGACTTGTTAGTCTGTGAGAGCATGCTGACCGGCCTTCATTCCCTGTTAGCCACATTAGTATTTTCTTGAGTCAGGAACTTCTACTTCAGTCTACACTCTACAAAGTGAATGTACATGATGTTCACGAACAAAGTCATAATAGTCACATTAGTTTTGTTCATTTCACTCCAAGTGCATGAGTCACTTTTAAATCACAAAATTAAAAATAAAAAAGTGTGTTAACGTTTAAAATGTGTGGACGCTTACTTTCAAACGACAACAGGCCTCAACTAGCATGATATATGCATTCTGAAATCGCTGAGGTTGCCTCAAAACTGAAGACGTGTTTCTATTTTAGCTTAGTGACTCATTGTTGTGCCAAAACACTTCAATCTCTGGTTAAATCTTGCAAAAATGGTACAAATAAATGTTGGACTTTTAATGCTTGCATTTTTAAATGCTATTACCTCACTAATGAATGGCTTTGAGGTAATTACGGAATGATTTCAGCACGCAATTTTCATGAAGCTAAATGGACTCCATTAGCTTTCACATCTTGTTAGCAATATTAGCATTTTCACTTTGCAGCGTAACTACAGAAATAAATGCATGAAAAACCTGTCCGCATTTGTCAGCCACACTAGGGACACATATTGAAAAAAATAACAGCTTTAAGACAGCTTTTGGGGGATTTTTAAGGTAAGACTGTGGCATTGTGAAGCTAAAAAATGGATGTAGGAGGGGGCTGGATGATGTAACATTAAAAAGGTCACGTAAAAACTGACAGAGTGAGAGGAGGGAGACGGAGCGAGGGAGAAATGGAGCATGGATGGGCTGCAGCTGCAGGCTCTTCTGAGAGTCACACATGCTGAGTGGAGACTGAATTAGCATGGTTTAGTTACAAACGCTGTATGCTGAGATACAGTCATGGCTGCGTGCACAGCACTAGAATGCTGCACAATATAATGGTTGTTTTTCAGCTTTTTCCGTACTGCAGCATGGTAAACAAATCAATCCCCTAGCTTTCAGTGCTTTTAGTTCTTTATTTCAAAGCATGCTAATTGCACGTGCTAATTTTATTCCAATGGGCAGATACACATCTATATGGCTCCTAAATGCAAAAAATCTATTTCAGGCATTTTTGGGTTTTTTTCTTTTTCTAGTAGAAAGCATACTCCTTATTGTAGTGGGCTACTCTTATTATTTTGAATGGAGTTTGTATGACTTTGATGTTCTGTAAAGCTTGTTCAACCTAACAACATAAAAGCTATGAGATTTTATTCAAGTCAATTGTTGTACATAAGCTAGACTGTACTGATGATATGTGGGGGAGGGTAATGTTTCAGATCACACCAAAAATCATATTTTCATATGCCATACTCTACAAACCCCCACCTAACACACACACACATACACACACACACACATTAGGTACACATTAACACACAAAACAAAAAGACATCCAGGCATACTCCTCTCCAAATCTCAGCGCCAGCAGGACGATTTGTGAAGCAGATCTGGTGCAGCCACAAAGGACGAGGACAAAAACACACACACACACACACACACACACACACACACACACACACACACACACACACATGCATATAAACACAAGCAAATGTACATTCACACATGCACTCAAATTCACCAAAAACTTACACTAAACATTGCAAAGCTAGAAGCTTCAGGATTAAGCAATAGTTTATGGGTGTGAACTATTAAACACTCACACACACACAAACACACACACACAAATTCATACAGCCCCCCTCCAGCCTATTCCGGCTGTGCATCAAATCACTGTTGCATTTTGAAAAGAGAAAAAAAGAAGTGTATGGGGGCGGGCTGCTGTGACCTAGAATACACGAGTGTAGGATTGGATCGTTATTCCTTTTGATGTGTGTGTGTGTGTGTGTGTGTGTGTGTGTGTGTGTGTGTGTGTGTGTGTGTTTGTGTGCCTGCATTGTAGGTCATTGCCAAGTGGCAGTTCTCTGTCTCTCTTCATCCTATTTTGCTTTCTCCCCTCTCTGTTTCACTCTCTGTTCTTTCTGTCTCTCTCTCTCTGTCTCTCTTTCTCTTTCACTCTCTTTCTTTCTTTGACACTCTCCCCTCTCTCTCTCTTTCCCTCTATCCCCCTTTCTTTCTTCTCTCTTTCTCTCTCAGTTTGCCCCCCCTCCTCTCTCTCTAGCAGTGTTACGTAAAAAGCCTCATTCCATGCCACTGCCCAGTCTAGCAGAGCAGACTCCCTTTAGACGAGGCTAATACGACAGCATCAGCACAACGCAGACTAAACACACACACACACACACACACACACACACACACACACACACACACTCACACACAAATTGCTTTATTTACTATTGCATCAGTGCTGCAACTAACAATTATTTCTATAATCGTTTAATTCTATCCACTACTTGTTTGATTAAGTGATCAGTTTGTGTGACAAGCAGGTTTTTTAGGCTGTAACTGAACCATAGAGACCATATCGCCCCCACCACTTCCTGCAGTGAACTGCAATCTGTCAGCCTGGCCATGTGTATCATATGAACATTACAGGGGGATTTTGGACACAAACAAGTAAATCACTCTGATGTCGGCTTGAATCATTTCCCTCTTTTTGTGTTACTTAAACTCAACTTCTTTCCCACTGGATCCTGATATCTATTTGCATTTGTGTATATTTGTGCATATTTCTTTTTTCCTGCCGGTTTAGTCAAGTCATATCCATGCATTAGTTAGAACTAAACACTAAAAGTTAGGACAGGAATCCCCCAAGTCACAACATTATTTAACAGCTTAACACACTTGGTGGAGAATGCTAACGGCTAATTCTGTTATATGAGGTAACAGATAACCATGCTGGCTAGCCTCTTGCTAAGGGTTGCACAGGGGGGCATCCTACCCACCCAGAGAGAGCAAAGTGACCCCTGGCAGCTGATAGCTGTGACATCAACAGTAACATCTTTACTCAATTATATGGATCTAGCATAAACGTACTAACTTCAGTTACTTCTTCTGCTTTCAGTAATTGAATGTAACCATTTTAAGTTGACTGCTAACAATTTGTGCTGTAAATTATGTCAGCCTCACAGTGGCAGTTCTAAACTAAACAGTAAACATATTTTAAACATAAACCCGCCAGATAAACAGACACTGGACTGACTGAACTCAAGCAGTTTCTTTATTGAATGATCCCTATGACAATAGAGTTGTTGTTTCGGCCACAACTCACGCCACTAGAAACCTCGATAAAACTCCATCCTCTATCCTGCTCTCTTCCTCACTCCCCAACCACACGCACGCGCACACACACTCACACATGCCCCTCCCATACTCCATCTAACCCCCAATCTCAACACAGATAATAAAAGTGCAAAAAGAACAGAACAACAAACAATTTAACATTTTAAACAAATAACTTAAATAACAAAACCCAAGGTCACCACACTATCATAACCACATCTGAAATAAGTTGTGTAGCCACATCTTCAAGAAATGTTGTAGTAAATTGGACAAATTTGATTTTTTTCTTTTGGAGTGTAATGATGTAACAACGTGCTGAATTATGTGTCAGTTCCGCTATGAATTGCACGCCTGTATTAACAGGTTCAAGTCTGTACTTCTGACATTTGTTGCATTTTTCAGCAACAAGAAAACCGGCAAAAATTTCAGGTACGTTTTTTCTTTCCATGAAATGAGAGTCTGCACACAAAATCTACTTACAAACACACTTTAGAATTGAGAAAGAGTTCTGCACTGGCCTGCGAAATAAATAATTAAATAATTAAAACAGAAATGATCTGTGATAACTGGTAAACAACATGCCAGCATATACAGCGTTTGCTTGTTAACTTATCATTGCAGTTGCTTCACAATAATAATTACAAATCCATATTCATTTATGACTAGAAATGAAAATGATAGTCCAAGGGCTCATGCAAGGATGTAGATCTGCAGTACAACAGGAGGCTGGGATGCAATAGAGCAAGCAGAGAGAGTAAGACAAGAGAAGTAATAGAGGTGAGGACACACAACTACAGCAACGCAAGAAATAGAGCCTTCATAAATTTGTAGTGTCTCTTGAAGAGCGGCAGATTTTTGGCACAGTCACTTTTTTGGTCCAGTGCATCTGCGTTGCCTAGCCAGTGGGCAGCAGTGTTTGTGTCGCCTCTCAAGGCTAGCTGACAGTGCCAGTTGACAGTGACAGTTTTACAAGAGGCAATACGCAAGACCTCTTCCGTTAACACCCTAATCCTGGGCCAAAATAGCTGTAACTTTTGCCTTTAGATCTACTGTTTGCCATTCACGATTTTTGCATTTACTCTTGTAAAGAATAGGGTTAGGACCCGAAAGTAAGTTCCAAATTAGAACCAACATAATTCTTTCGTATTTAGGTTCTGCTTATCGGTTAATAATCTATAAGGTATCTAGTCAGGAATAAGCGGTAACAGAAAGTGAGTGAGTGATATATAACGACCAGACTATCTGCCAGGACCTGTCCCAGACGAAAGATGACGGTTGTGAAACAATTGTGGCGACTTCTTTTGTCGTGGCTCCTAAATGGTGGTCCTCTCTCTAAGTGAAAGAGGTTCAAAGATGGGCATCATGTCAATGTCAGAAATGTATCTGACAATGTCATAAATTTATTGACTATCTCACCTTGTATGTGCTGATACGTTTTATGTCTACTGACCAACCAATAAAAATGCAAACATGAAATCCAAACAGCATTGAGGTGAAACGAAGGAACACCTTCATGCACACCATCTTACATCTGTGCACGTCGTACCCAAGGTTATTAGATTCGTGTCACACGGTTTGATCTATAATGATATAATAAGATTGCTGAAATCATCTGTAGAAAGCATTAGAAGAATACATCATGCATCAACATGCATCAAATGTTTGACCTTTTCGTCAGCATTTTACTCCCATTGCTGTTGGGACATTCTGAATGTTTATTGTTATGTCAACATTTGTATTCCTTTTTTCCCTTTATGGAACACAAATGGGGAATCAATAAGAACCAGAATCGATAAGCAGACCTGATATATACAATACCCAACCCTAGTAAAGAACATGTTCTAACAACCACAGAGAATACACTTCATTCAAGTAACATCAGTCTGGGAGGAGGTTCATGCCTAAAGCTCCCCTTTCTTCCAATGTAACATACTATCAATGCCTCATACAGTCTCTCCTCATGCTACAATTATGTGTTGAAGTCATGGCTCAAACTAGCAAACAACGCTTTTGAGCTCACACGCACATGAAAGGGAATTCAAAAATTCTTTTTCGTGAAAAATGACTCAGTATAAAGTTCTTAATCATCTGAATTCTGTTCTGAACGTGCACTGTATTCAAGAATAAAGGTAGCGTGGAGCTTTGTTTATAGTTAACAGAAAGCTCCAATCCATTTTACTACGACTTGTACGTTGTTTTCTTGCATTTTAAGGTCCACTTAGAAAGTTTGTGTGGTTTTACTCATGAAAATATTCATTATTCTTTTTAACATGACCATTTTCCTACTTTTCTTAAGCATCAACCAGGCAGCTTTTGTTACACTAATATGTGAATGATTTCTGTTCTGATTGATTGCTGTGTTTTAAGCCTTGCTCAAAAAGCAGTTTGGGCATGGGCATTCTTCAGGACATGGGTAGGGATAAACTGTTGTAAGCTGAATAGGCAGTTATATGTAAATGAGTTGGTGTTTATGACATCACAGAAACAGTGAATTAAAAACAATGAATTATTTTTATCATTTAGTTTCCATATATAGACTGTATGGACCAGGTAGTGAACAGTACATTAAAAAATTTTAATCATGTTTACATGCTACATCTAACTCTTAAAAAAAGCAAGAATAATACAGTTTATATGATAGGGGCCCTTAAAAAATAATAAAAATACTTCTTGTTTCTGTTGTCTAACCCAAGTTATATGGGATGCAGTCATGAGGACATGCTATTAATGAAAGACGCAGATAAGTTAACGCTGCCTGCAGCAAAGGCTAATAGTCGTAACGTTTCCCGCGGCCTGCATTATGTAAGCTCGTTCTGTTTCACACTGACATCCGAACTCCTTCGTCAGACTGATCCGGCACACTGAAGATAACCAAGCATATCACACTTACATCTGCTGCCTTTTGTTACATGAACTGCAAACGTGGCTAAACCAGATGGCTAAGCTAAAAAAGCGAGGCAAATACCGGCACATTCTTACATTTTCTTATTGCTGTAGGGGCGTGTGTGTGTGTGTGTGTGTGTGTGTGTGTGTGTGTGTGTGTGTGTGTGTGTGTGTATGCGAGTGTGTGGCACTAAAGCTGGAATTGAGTTTTCTTTCATTACACTTAGCTGATAACAGGCTTGCCGTTGTTACTATAGCAACTATAGATCCCTCAGGCTGTGCCTTGCTGAAGGATTGAGAGAGTAGTGAAGAGATACCACACAAACATACACACACACATACACACACACACGCACGCACATAGATAACAGGCACACATATACACAGAGCAATAGATAGATAACTAACTAACACACACACACACACACACACACACACACACACACACACACACACACACAGCTTTGAATAGAGATCTACACTATCTACAGCAGGGCTCTATTGAGTTTCACTCTAGAACAGCCAATCTCAGCCAGCAGCCCATAGGCCATATGCTGCCTTGTATCCTTCCAGCTGCAGCCCCTTATAAACGTTAATGTATAACCAGATGCATACGCATGTGTGGCCCACATTCCTATGGAAGACTGCAAGATTGTCCATTGTCAGCAGTGTTTGAATACAACTTAGCTTACAGTTGATCCTAAGAGCCCTTAACTACAGCACAGCAATGTCTGAACCCGAAGGTTAAAGGGTCTAGCGCATGGAAATGAAATATATACTTTCTTAAATAAAGCCAAATTTGGAATTGAGGTACACGTTTTTTGCAACCATTTTAGCTTACAAGTGGCATTTACACTTACATTTACATTTATGGCATTTATCAGACCCTTTTATCTAAAGTGACTTCCATTCCCTAACTACAGGGGGCAGTCTCCCACATAGCAAGTTCGCATTTTAACCAAATGGAATATTATAAAACAGCTTACTGAGACAGGATTGCTAAGCACCAATATCAGTAAATACTAACACTACCCAACTAACATCTGACATAACACCCAAACGGTACATTGACTAGCTAGCTGGCAAAAAAATTGTCATCCAGTTAGCGCGCTAACAATAAAAAAAATAAATAAACAGACAAATCAGTCTAAACGAATCTGACCAGAGCTAGCAAGCACACTAATCTAGCAATATACTCCATATAACTGTAAAATGAACACTGACATAATTAATACCATATATGCAAAGATGCTTGTACACTTGTATGGCACACAAAAAGATGTAATCTCAGCTGAAATGAGAAATTTCTTGCTAGTTGTATTGATCACTTGTGGGAATAATGCTCATCATTTTATTGTTGATTTGCCTTGTTAAATTTGGATAAATAGAATTTTGCCTTCAAATATGACCAAAATATGATAATTTATACATTATCTAAGAGCTAAGAGAGACATATTGTTTTAGAGACACATACGATGACTTAAAATGCTGCATGTGTAGGCAACTCACTACACAGCAATGAACGACATACTGCATTTATACCCATGATAGTTTGGGTCATAGGACACGATTATTTAGAGATTACTGAAAGATGACCTGATTGGACTGGTGGGACTGGCAAAAAACTTCTACCAGCCAGGATACTCATACTGTACTTGACTAGGGGCCAAGGCTGGTCTGGAGGATAATCATGTTTCCACTCTTCTAATCCCTGTCCATCAGGAAGCTTAGGCAACTGATACAACTGAGATTTTTTTCACAACAGTCGGGGTCCATGGTACTAAAAGTATATAAATAAATAACTCTTTTTTTTTGTGAGGCTGCTAGGAATTAGAACAGTTTTGCGTTTTGTTGGTTTGAGAAAGGAAAAAAACACATGAAACAAAGAGCCAAAGGTCAAGAAGGCACCAAATGTGCTGTCATTGTGAATTCATCTTTAAGGATTGTCCTTCGCCCTCCCTGTCTGCCTTCACTCTCCGCTCTTTCGTTTGAGATGAAAAAATAATGAGCTTACATCCGTTAATGTCTTGTATGAATGCAAAATGAGTGTGTGACTTCTAGCTGTGTGAATCTTTCTTTCACTCATTCTCTCGCCCTCCCTCTCTCCCTCTCTCTCTCTCCTTCTCTCTCTCTCCCTTTTTGTCTGTCCGTCTCTTCTGCTCTCGTTTTCTGGTTGACCCCACTTTTCTGGCACTCCGAGCCCAGAAAGATGTACTTTGGAGATGTTGGAGTGAACTTGTGTGGTTTCAGAGAACACACATGCACACACACACACACATACACACACACACACACGCACAGCCCGGAGCTGTCAACATGACCCTGTTCATTGCTGTTTGCATTTGCATATTCCATCTATTTTTCCTCTCTCCCTCTCTCTCATGCCTCCTCTCCACCCCTTTATCTCTCTAACTCACTATTTCTCTTTTATTCCCCAGACTCCACTGTGACCCAACTTTCATTTGCTCTCTCCCCTTCCCCTCAAGTTTAGCCTTTTTAAGGCTTGCTTATTTCAATTTGGTGTGTTCAGACTGAGACGCATACACACACTCAAATTGTATATATAAATTGAGTGTGTGTATGTATGTATGTATGTATATATATATATATATATGTGTGTGTGTGTGTGTGTGTGTGCGAAAAATGTGTAGAAAACAGAAGTTATCCTAGTTACTCACAGTGGCAAAAGCTTACATTGCTTCTTCCACTGTATGATAACAATGTACCCTTATAATTTTTTTCTGTACCAGACCCAAAGCAGGCCAGCATGAGCCTTCCCCTTCAGCAGCACATCAGTCTGGTAGAGAAGCACCTCCGGCCCTCCACCCAAAATAGGCTAACGAGCCTAAAAATACGCCTCCCTTATGCTCCTTTTTTAGAGTGACCCACCCCAAATACACACACATACACAGAAAAAAGTAGCACATATCCTTTTTGGGTACAGAAAGGCAACCACCCCGTTCAAAAACTGGGCTTCATTCAGACAAGCTGCCGTGGAAGAAACTGGTGCACATTCTGCCTTCATTCCAATCTGAAAATAATTACAACAACCACTATTATAAGATGACCTCTTCAGGCTCCAACTATAAGTACACTCAACATTATGTAGCAACTTAAACCATATTCCACGACGACTGATGTTTCCCTGTCCTGCCCACAAATGTTTTCTCTAATAACAAGGTAGGACAAGCTTTAGGAAACAATTTTTGTCAAAAATATGTACATCGTTCTTACTGGAATGCTACAATGCTGTTTAGGGTTATTTCTGTACAACAGTCATATGATATCAGTCTCTGCCATACTGGTATTTCTAAAGGCTATCATATGCAAATAAACCTTTCATGTGTTTCTGGCAGGGCGACAAATCACAACTCCAGGTGAGAGTTCCTGGCCAATTTTCACACTGATATATGTTATAATACGTTTTCTGACTGGCTGCCCATATTGCAGCTCTTTCAAACAGCAGCGCGGGGCTGGAACACTCCTGCTCTTAGCTAAATAAGGAGATATATGTAACAGTGTTGGTTTTGTGACTTGAAAAGCAGCTCAGTTTTCATTTATTTCTTGTGTAAATGGGGGACTGAACATACATTTTGAAACTTTACCAGTAAAGTGATGATATGGGCCCTTTAATATACTAAAAAGGCATCACTGTCACAATATTAAGCATAATCACAGTACTAATATTTTGGCCCGTATTTAGAGTCACAACATGATGCTGACTCTCAGTTTTAAATGCTTCGCTACGGAGCTGGACTGTGCAGTTGTAGCTAATCAAAACCTGGAAAGGCAATGATAGGTTACCACCATGCTAATGTTAGCTCAGTTTTAGAAAGAAAATCGAAAACAATTGTAATTGACACAAAACAAAATATTAATCTATTAATATAATTTTTGTTAGTTGCTAATTTGTTAACAGCTAATTTGTGGGCGGTGCATGAATAGGTCCGTTCAGTTCCACACACACACTCGAAGCATGAAGTGCCTCTCAGAGTAGCTGTAGGTGAAAAATGCAGAGTAACTCCGGCGTGAGACACATTTATGCGGGGTCTGAGGGCACATGTGTAGGTCAGTAAAGGTCACGTGTGAGTGTGTGTGTGTGTGTGTGTGTGTGTGTGTGTGTGTGTGTGTGTGTGTGTGTGTGTATTGGCAAGAGCAATTGCATGCCTATGGGTTTTGTGTG
>JBBJLS010000041.1:32344553-32355473 GCA_037577275.1 Bryconaethiops microstoma | reverse complement strand
TGCAGAGGAAGAATTTCATGCTGTTCACACTGTGTGCTGTGGTGTGTTCACGTATGACCGAATGATCACTTTCACTTCACTTTCATCATCTCAGATTCACTGCCAAATTCTGGAAGGCCTTTTGCCGCCTGATTGACTCCACCTGCACTAGGTTCGTGACAGTCTCAAGTGTTCTCGTGTTTTTTGTTTTGTTCTTCTTAAAGCCCTGGATTTTTATTACTGTAAATTCATTTATAACTGTATTTACCCTGTTTATACCAGCGCATACCAAAGTGAAAATGACAGCGCATACCAAAGAAAACGCTCATGCATGAATTACAATACAGTATATACAGGGTTTTCTTTAAGGGTAAAGTATTAAGCTGAGTTTAAAATAAAATGAAAGAGTTTTGAGGGCACATTTGGGGGCATATTTAGGGCATTTTTAGGCTTTTTTTTACCACATCAAAAAATAGCGAATTTTCCCTATACGCGGGTGCTCTTGGAACGTAACCCCTGCGATTGTCGGGGGTTTAATGTACATCTGTGTATAGCTGTCATCAACTAAGGTCCCTTTACTCAAAAAGACCACACTTTTCCATGTATTCTAATATAGAATAGAACAATCAGCCACAACATTAAAACTGGCTGATGCTGTGTAAGTCCCCATCATGCCGTCAACACAGCTCTGACCTTGTCTCCACAAGACCGCTGAAGGTGTTCTGTCGTATCTGCACCAAGACATTAGCATCAGATCCTTTAACACCTATAAATTCCAAGTTGCAGCATCCAAGAATCAACAATGTTTAGGCAAGTGGTAAATGTCAAAGAAGCATCCACCTGAATACCAGGACCCAGGTTTTCTCAAAAGAACATTTGTCCAGAGCATCCACCAGTGTGTCTTCTTCCCATAGTGCATCCTGGTGCCACCTCTTTGCCAGATAAGCTAAGAACAAACTCTCGGCTGCCAATGTGATGTAAAAGAAAAACCAAGCCATCTTTTTTCATTGCTCCATTCCTATTGCTCACATGTATATTGTAAGTGTTTCTGGATGGAGTACAGGGGTCAGCATGGGTTTTCTGACTGGTCTGTGGCTATGCAGCCCCATTTAAAGCAAGCTGTGATGCATTGTGTACTCTGATTCCTTTCTACAACAGCAAGCATGAAGTTTTCCCTTAATATAGTCAATGAGTGAAAACACGTTTGGTGTCTTTAGTTTTCCACGGACTAATGTAGGTAACTCGTAACTCATTAAAAAATGGATAAAAACAAATTACATTGCTGAAAAACGGTAGTGCCTTTTCATGCATTTTCATAGATATCTGTATGTACTACAGTGTCAGAAAATGATTTGAGATTACGTATTTGGGGTGCATTTTGGCCAAACAATCACTTTAATATGATCACTTATATAGAAAGCTTGACAGTGAAAGTATGCTTGCTTTAAAAAACTGGGTGTCCTCAAACTTTAGAGGGGCGGTTAATATATCTCTGGCAGTCTCTATATGAGATGCTGAAGCTGTCCTGCTCCTTCATCCCTTTTCTCCATGTCCTTCAGCAGCAGCCCGTCAGAGGTCTGCTGGGTCCTGGAGGCCTGAGCTGATAGATCAGTCTTTAAAGAGCTTAGCCAATTCCCTCAGGCGGCACCAGCGCCTTTTTGATCCTGTGTCATCGCCCCGGCTAGGTCACACCAACCCCAGGGGAGATATACAGGACAGGGGAGAGAGGGTGAAAAAAGGCCTTGAGGGTGGATGGCTACATTGATCAGTGCTGTCAATCAGGCCTGGTTCTTCCGATTCCTTACTGGTTCCTCTGACAGTTTGATCCATACTTGGAAAGGGGGGTCCCAGGAAGGTGGGCTGGGTGTTGCTCACTACTCAGCATGTGAGGACCCCTCCACAAGGGTCCAGGGCTTATATGAAGGGGTCAAGACATCTATGACCTCTATTCAACTCAATGCCACACCCCCCATCCCCAAACCCCTGTCTATTATTTCCAATGACCATGACACAAATCCATAAAGCCTGATGTTTTTATCACCCTCTCTAGCTCTCTCTGAGATTGAGTGTGTGAAATTGGCTGTTTGAGTGATCAGTGTTACTGTAATACTGTCAGTGCAGAGCAGTTATTGCGTTAGTTCAGTGGTCCTCAACCTTGATGCTGCTCTTCACATTTTAGTGTTTTTCCTACTCTACCACACTCACTTCAGGAAGGGACTGTTAATTAATGAGGGGTTTTTGAGTAAAGAAAACATCAAAATATGTGACCCAACACTGTTCTGGGAACCACTGTACTAATTATAGTTGCTTGATTTCCTAGTAAATTAGAATCATATGTACTATTGTGATACAGTTAAAGTATCACAGTATTGAGAAACAATATATATATATATATATGCACACAGAGGTAAATATTATGACAAAATGTATTACATTTTAAATCCTACACAAAAAAGACTGATTTTGATGTGTATTAATAATAACTGTTACTCTGTAGGTCATATCATCATTCATTATCTCCTGTGTTTTATTGCAAAGGTCAGACATCTTTCAATTTGAAACTCAGAGCTCGAAAAGTCCAGCTACTAGAGGACGAGTGAGACTTTTAAAGTCATGTTCTGTATGTACATGCAGGAGGCTGTGGAGAGTTTTAAGCTGAGAGAGGCTGAGGCCAGTGGTCCTGGAGAGCGGGCGAGGTTTAGCAACACAGCTAATACCTGCAAGGCCTTGAGCTTGAACAGTGGGGATGCGGAAGTCTGTGGCAGTGTGTCAGTCAGGGATCACAGGCAAATTGGCACAGACATCACTAACAGTGGCCAGAAATCACACACCTTCGCTCGCCCCCTCTCTCTCTCCTCTCTCTCTTTCTCTCGCTCTCCTACTTTCTCTCTCCCTTTCTTTCTCTCTCTGCCCCAACTTTGTCCATTTCTGAGGTTTTCCTTTCTGCTCTTCGGCCACTCCACATTCACACAAAAGAGGGGTACATGTCTCAGCAATTCGGAGCAAATCTGTCGTGTGTGTGTGTGATTCTTGCTGAGTACTGGCCTGTGCCCTCCGCTTAGTCAGACAGTGTCGCTTCCTCTACCCAGCTCAGCACTAATGCCTCTCTCTAACTCTCTCTCTCTCTATTTCTCTCTCTCTCTCTCTCTTTCTTTTCCTCCTGGCCTCAATTTCGGATTAGCTCCAGTATCCTCTTCCCAAATTGCCTGCCTAAATCATTGCAGTTGCCTTAATGTGTCCACATATATAAACGTATATTGCATACCTAAATAAGTCTGAATTTTGTCCATATTTTTGTCCATTTTTATAGATGCTGTTTCAGAAATCTATTTAACCAGTATGGCTATTTACCATCTAGTGTGGTCTGAAAAAGTCTGTGATGTTTTAGGACAGTGGTTTTCCAAAACATGTGGCAATGAGCTTGCATTACTTTTCAGCTACATTAGCATTTCCAGTCAAGGTAAAACACGCTCAGATTCCAATCGAGGTTAAATGTGTTTGAGCCGATTGAGATTTAATGTGCTTGAGCCACAGGATTCTAAATAAAGTTGATCACGCTTAGACTAAAGTATTCTGACTGAGGTTGAATGTGTTCGAGCAACAAGATTCTGTTCAACATAGAATGTGCTCAAGCCAAGGATCCTGAGCATTGTTTAATGAGCTCAGTCCACAGGATTTCAGTCAAGATGAAATGTGCTAGAGCTGTGGAATTCAGATTGCTGTTAAATGTGTTTGAGCCATGTAATTCCTTTTAGAACTAAATGTGTTTCCATTCTGCATTTTAGAACACATGCTGTATGAGAAAGATGAGTAAAGGAATGAAGGTAAAACGAGTCCTCCATGTATGTCCAATGAAGCAAAGAATGAGCAACTGTCCGATGTGCTAAAAGAGGCTATTGCTGGATGGGAACACCCCAATTCCTGACAAAACTAATAATGCAAGAAACGTAAATGTAGTGCGAAGTCATGGATTTATACCTCACACTGGCGACAATTTTTTAAAAAGCCAAAAATATGTTTTAAAATAATAAAAACAAAAAAAATAACAATCATTTTGCACCTTTTAAAATCTAAACATAACCATGGTTCAGAAGTTAAGGAACGAACCATTAAAAGGGTCAAGCATTAAGTAAGTAAGTAAAGTAAAGGGACCATTCTGCCATATGTGAACACACCACAGCACACAGTGTAAACAGCACGAAATTCTTCTCTGTATTTAATCCATTCACCAAGTGGAGCAGCGGGCAGCCAGGAATGGTACCTTACTCAAAGGTACCTCAGAGGTGCCACTAGCAGTCCTGGAATTCGAACCCACAGACTTCTGATTGCAGGGATAACCCCGTAACCACTAGCCACCAGCTGCCCCAGTTACACCACTGATTGAGGCATAATCCAAGAAAAAGACAAATAATTATTATTAGCAAATGAATGTATGGCCACATCTGCTACTGTCCAACTATTACATTTCAGAAACATTCTACAAGCCCACAGAATCCTCCTTGCTGTGTCAGTATTCCACAACACTGTTTCAGTCAGAGTGAAAAGTGCCAACATCCCCAATTAGACATGAGCAGATCTTATTTCACCGTGAAAAAAGGCAACATTCCCAGCGAGTTACAACCCTTGGAGATCAAACAAAAGCCGGTGAATCATTAAGCAAAGTTTTGGGCGAATGGCGATGGCCTGGAGAGGGGCTTCTTTTCAAAAGCTTCCTCTCTTTCTCACTCATTGTTCTGACAACAATACTCGCCCGGCTCCTGTATAATTGCCTTGTAATGAGTGGCATTATATATGCAGTACTCTAGCGGAACCTGTAAACCTTAATTAAGTCAGTCACATTCAAATCTGCCCAACCTTGGCCCTCCAAGCAAAGCTGTGTGTCAAGAGTGCACAGACCACCTCATGTAGAACTAATCACTCGCTCCCTCTCTCTCTCTCTCACACACACACACACATACACACAGGGAATGCCATTTAGAGAAAGCACACAGGGTTACCATGCTTAAGCATTCAAAGTGCACACCTGGGCCCTCTTTCTATTCTCATAGCCGACTAGCTGTAGCCACTGAGCGCTGAGGGAAAACTACGCATAAAGGTAAACACTGTATGACAGCAGTCATCTGTATTGTTCCCTCACTCCAAGATTTATGGATGCGTGTGCTGGAAGAAAAAGGGCTAAAACCACAACTATAGTAAAAACAACCACCAAATTAGGATGCTGTTACACGGAGAAACATAACAGCATAGTGAGAATGACTCTCAGTGTAGGCCAGTATCCTCTTACATTCTCGAAAACACAAGTGCAAAAAATCGCTTAATAAATATGCTTATATGATAAATATGCCAGTTGTCTGTCAATTTCAGAAAATAAATGTCTTTTCCTTTTAAAATGTATATTTATCATTGATATTAATCTTGGAATGTAAAATTATAACATATGTCAAAACTTTCACACAGCCCATAGTTTTGTTTGATTTGTTTTATGATTTTGTTTTATGTTAAATAATCAGCAGTAAAAGTGCTACCTTTCACTTAGTAAATCAGAACATGTCGTTTGACCATGAGTGCACAAACGTTTGCGTGCAACTTCCTTAAAAAGGAAAGACACTGACAGCATAATCACACAATAATACATGTTAACCATGAGCTACTGTAGAATACACTGCTTGAAGATTGGGCAGAGTGTGAATGAAAAGGTCCATATCACTGAAAAGACAAAGTAAGATAAAGTAATTTGATGTCATGTGTAAATACTGTTAACATTTCAAAATGTACCATTTGTCCCCCATATTCAAACCAAGCACCAAAACAGTCTCTTTTGAATTTCTCACAGTTAACATATGACTTCCCTTCAGCTGTTGCCAGTTTAGCCCCAGTCATTCCCATTGATGTAATAAGCAGTGCTGTTACTGCAGCCTGTAGCCTTTTGAATGAAGCACAATACAGGGAAAACAATCAGGAGAGCCCATTTACATATATTAGTTTTTAAAGAAACGTTCATGTAAAAAATGCATAATGACTGATTTGAAAACATAAACCACACAACTTTATAATTAGGAATGCATTGTTACCGAAATCCTAAAACATCCTAGGTCTGATATTTCATGCCAAAACACCAACATTTATAAAATGTAGAAAGTAGAGCTACAGTTAGCATTATAGAGAAGTATAATTAAAGAAACTGAATAAGTGAAAGTAATATTGAAAAATGCAGATTGTATCACACAGCAGTCCAATGTTGCCTAAACATTCTGTTCTCCCAGAGTACAATAAATACATCATCAAATATGAATATAAAACAATAGTCAAATCTTAACCTTTGTCCAAAGGTAGTAGGATTTTGCATCACTGGTCACGAATGAATTTTGGAAATACACAAGAAAAAAGTTAGATCATGCCCTTTTAAAACCCAGATTACACTGAAATTGACGTGGATGTTCTGTTCAGTAAACTACAGCGTGGGGTGGCTGCAGTGCTGCATTTGGGCCTAAATGTTCTACTGTGTATTCTGAGTTAAACCCTCAGCTGTTCTTCCCCACATGCTGGTATGTGGCCTGTATCAAACTCCAATCAATACTGCACTGTGGGAGCAGGAGAGATACTTATCTCCCTATCCTTATCATTTTCTATTAAAATCCCCAATCCCCTCTTTGATAGCAGCTACTCCCACCTGGGAGCTGCAAGCAAGAAGGGAGCAGGGGAACAGATAGATGGAAGAAGTGAAAGTGGAGAGAGAATGGACATAAAATGAAAATAAAATGAACATTTTGTGGGGAGATCGGAGGTCTATAAAAGCTTTTTTTTAAACCATTTTACCTCCAGCAAAGTGCGCCAAAACAGTGGGTGCTGCGCCATTATATTAAAATGTTCTCATTGTAATAATTGTATTAGAATTATGAACAGCTCCTAAAATATATCCACAGGGATTATTACAAACGATTCCCTTACAGCCCTCATGAACCATTACATAGAGCAGTTATCAGCGGCGGTAAAGGCGGTGCGGCGCATATTAATTATTTCTCACTTGTAGCTCCCTGAAACAATCAGACAAATTCTGTTGATTCAGAAGTTTCAGTTGGTATCACAGGTTCATAAGTGGAAGAGGAGCTGTTTTATTATGATTTGAAAGTCAGAACATTAAACAGTACAGACTCTGTATAATATAATAGAACAAAATAGAACTCAAGCAATATATAAATCATTTAATTAAATGTGATCAACTGCAACTCAGTATATAATTAAATACGCAATTACACAATCAGATGTTGAATTGTATTGCAGAATAAAAGTAATAACTCCGCTCCTAAATATGAAAAAAAAAAAATCAATAATAAAATGAATCAAAAATGCTTCAATAAAATACTACAAATCAAAAGTACTAAATGTACTATAATAAAATATATATACAAAAAATGATTAAACAGCGTATGAATGTATACTATAATTAAAGGATAATGAAATTATTTAAAACATTAAAATGAAGATTAATTCTGAAAAAATGAAAACACTGGAATAAAATAAAAGAGCAGTGCTTCTCAAGCATAGTGTTGGAGGAACGCTGTCCTGCATGTTTCATTGTTTTTACTGCTCCCAGTAAACATGACCCAACTAATCAGCTCATTAACAACCCTTCACTGAGCTGAAGTGTGTGTGTTAAAGCAGAGAGAGCTGTAAAATAGGGAGGTCAGTGTGTTTTCCAGACCAGGGCTGGAAAACTCTGGGTTGGAAGATTGTCACAAACTTGGCAAATGAACACTAGCCTGGCTAAAGGGCATTGATTTGTGTGTGTATGAGAAGAGGCCGTTTAATTAAAGACTTCTCGTTCGAGTTTAGTGTGTGCGTGTGTGTGTGTGTGTGTGTGTGTGTGTGTGTGTGTGTGCAATGACTCACAACGCAAAAAAGATATATATCTCCAAGACAAGAAGGTTTATGCCATGGGGGGACTCGGGGGGTTAACAGCTACAGTACTGTGCAAAAGTCAATTCGCACCTATGCAAATTGTTGGAAGTCATTTTTCTCATTGTGTGATAAAGTGTCTTTCTCCTGGTAAATTTAGAATAAATGCAAAAAAACAAGGAAGCAGTAAAAAGTATCAAGATTTGTTCTATGTCTAAAAAAGTACTCAATGTTTTGTGAGCTGTTGAGGAGAACACAGGTTCGGTTCCAGATTCCTCCTCGGTTGCTTAGATTTGTAAAATTCCATCAGCATCCCCGGACTGACTGAGTCAAACCAGGTTTCTGATGGGAAGTACAAGTATTACTATATAATTTACTGTACATAAAATCCCTATTTACTGTATGTTTTTTGTTGTTTTGTTTTTTGTAGTATATTTAGTAATGTTAAAGTAAAAAAAATCTAAACAGTTATTAAATATTATCTTCCTAAGACTTTTATGCACCAAACAGTATATAGCTGAAAACACTCATCCCTAAAATAGCATAAAGAAAATGATTTCTAGCTTGAATAAAAAACCTCATGTGTGGACATTAAAAGCTAAACACATTCTACTATATGGTCCCTTGAGCCTGTGTGGGTCTAAAAGCATGTGTTCATGCATAAATGTCCTGAGGTATACTCATATCCACATCCTGTGTGTGTATGTATGTGTATGTGTATGTGTGCATGTGTGTATGTGTGTGTGTATGAGAGTGTGTTTATGTGTGTGTGAGTGTGTGCGCGACTGCACGTGAATGAGCGTAAGCCATCTCTCTGCTTGTCACCATCTATATGCTGCGTTTCATCTTTCATGAGGGAACCCTGTTGCTTGTTACAATATTTACAAGCAGTCGCGTGATGGTCTGAGCGCTCCATTATATCTACATGATGGACACACACACCTCTCCACTCTATCGGACAGTACCTGAGCGCTGAACGCCCCGCTAATGCCAGATTACATGATGAATTAAAGATAGATGCTGCTGGAGCTAAAGATGAGGTGTTAATATTACGTCTGACCAAACGCTCATGAATGGCAATGGAGGGGAGGAGGGAGTTAGAAAGAGCGTGAGATATATACAGAGAGAGAGAGAGAGAAAGAGAGAGAGAGAAATGAGAGAGAGAAAGAGAGAGAGAGAAGAGAGAGAGAGAAGAGAGAGAGAGATACAGAGAGAAAGACAGAAAGAGAGAGAGAGAGAGAGAGAGAGAGATACAGAGCGTGATAAGGAGAGAGGGAGGGAGAGAGAGAGAGAGAGCGAGAAAGACAGAAAGAGAGAGAGAGAGAGATACAGAGAGTGATAAGGAGAGAGGGAGAGAGAGAGAGACAAAAGAGAGTGAATGATAAACAGAAAGAGAAATGGTGTAGAAAAAGAAAGACAAAGGACAGAGAAAGAGAGCGAGACACGAGAGAGAGGTTGAGTGATACAGCACAATGCAGCGAGAACGAAAGATTAGAAAGGAAGAATGAGAAATAGAGAGCTAGAACAGGTGGGAGAGAGAGAAGGAGGGGACCTACAGAAAGGGAGAAAGAAAAAAGTAAAGGAGCAGAACAGAGAGGAGCAGAAACGGCAGATGTAGGAGAAAGAGAAAGAGAGATAGAACCAAGAGTGAGTGAGAGAGAGAGAGAGAGAGAAAGAGGAGACCTACAGAAAGGGAGGAAGAAAAATGCAAAGAAGCAAAGGAGAGAGGGGTAGAGAGTAATTTCTCCATCATTTGCAAAAAACACTTCTGTTCCTCACACAGCAATCTATGAATTAGTGTATGACTATCCAGACACAGCAAATCTTTCTTTTATAAGTCATAATTGTTTATAGCAGGGAGGAACCTGTATAGAATTCCTGGGACGATAGCAATAACCATCAATAGATGCCTAGAGCTTTAATTAACAATTTACTGTACAGTGTAAAATCTACATCAATGGATAATCATAACACCTTTTCCTTCCACTTTGTGGTGTGCTGGTAGGAGGGGAAAGTGAAATATTATTAATTAATATTACTGTCCCCGCCCACTGGTGCATGGTGATGAAATCAAAGCTCAGGAGGCATTTAAGAGATTTTATCTAGATGGAAGCCTGTCAATAGTTAGTTAAGAGGATACAGTGGTTTGGACCGTAGCAATTGAAGACCGATTTCAGAGCTGCTCCTACTCCTACTTAGACATTAAAAAGCACAGGAAAGTTCAGTGTTGACTAGTTGTTGTTTTTTTATTTAGAACTGATAGACTAGGCTATATTGTATCTTCTTAAGTCTAAGAGAAGCCTGAGGCCTGTTCTGCTACCTAGAGTTTTGTAGAGATTTATTTACATATTTTAATGCTTTTCAGCTATTCAGAGGGCTAAGAAGCAAAAGAAGACTAGAAGACGAGCACACAGGGTGAAACGATGTAAAATTGTTATAAATCAAGCCCTTGAATCAATTCATTCAGTTTACAGTTTGGAACACTAATAGCAGTCAAATTAAAGACACATAATCATTATATGGAGATAAAAAAGAGCAATGAAGTGGTGCAAAAAGAACATTGATTTGGTTGTCAGAAGAAATCCGTGATAGACTGAAATTGCGACTGCTGAACCGCGTATAAGTGGGGTGTTACTGTGTATATATATGCAGTAAACCCCCGCTTAACCGCGGTTCAGCAGTCGCAATTTCAGACTATGGCGGATTTCTTCTGAAAACCGAATCAACGTCCTTGTGCTTAATCGTAATGCTTAATCGTACCGAAGATCAGACAGCATGCTGTTCAGAAAACAAAACGAGCTTTCCATGGAACACACTTCTATATAAATACATAAGAATGTGTGTATAAATACTGTCCATTTTACAAAAAAGCAAAAAACAAAAACGGCAGATATCTGTGGTATGTGTATACACATGTATATACCGCTTTTTTTTGTGGTTGCTTTTTTTGTGCCAATATATAATTGTTCATGCATTTTAGTGCTAAATTATTAAGAAAAATATCATTTACTAATTTCGTAACATAAATATTAACATAAATTCAGA
>JBBJLS010000041.1:32326844-32337602 GCA_037577275.1 Bryconaethiops microstoma | reverse complement strand
AGCAGTTGGAGAAGAGGTGAAGACTCTGGCTGGTACGATGGTGGGAGAGGGAGTAGGAGAGAGGAAGGATGGAGAGCTGCAGTTTGGCTTGACAAATAGGGATAGGGAATATCTATGAATTTGTGTGTTCATATTGTTGTATTGTGCAGTTTGACTCAACAATCAATTCCCTGTTCTAACATTTTTCCTGTGATTAGTGGAGCATGGCTCAGCCTATTCTTGAATGGTCTCCACCATGTATAAATGGTGAATCTAAACACAAGACAACAACAAGATGAGAGACATGGCAGCAGAGGCAGTAGGTGACAGACGCACATCACATATATGGAGATACTTCACTGTAGACCACAGAAACAGCACGGTGACCTGCAAAATCTGCAAGTCGGTGTTAAAGTACAATAATAGTACTAGCATTATGCACGGCCATATGAAACAGTTGATGCTAGCACTGCAGGGAGTCGTCCAGTCTAGAGGAGCAGAGTAGCTTTACAAAAAAGCCTCTGACTGAAAAGAAAATATAGCAGATCACTTATCTACTTGTTAATTTCATCTTTAAAGATGTGAGACATTTGGCTGCAGTACAAGCTGAAGGCTAATGTTACAGAGAACTTTAATAAAAGTTTCTGGATGCCTGCTCATTGCTCATTGCTGGATGCCTGTGTTTCTCCACTGCGTGTGTGTGATGTCATCATCAAATCATATATATATATATATATATATATATATATATATATATATATCAGTGTGTGTAAAAGGATGCTGTATGTTACTGTCAAAACAAAACCATACATTTCTTTTTTTGCACAAAAAAAAGCTGAACATTACACTGCATTAAGAAATGATTCAAATAAGTAAAGATATGGTCCAAATACAGCAGTAATTGAGCAGTATCAGAACAATTCGTTTTCAGGAGTAAAGTAGAAGGAACATGCCTCAAAAATACCATTTGTAATGAACTGTTAAACATAAATATCAACACAGTGGTGGGTGGGTGTCGCAGAGTCCACCATGACACTGTTTTCCTTGCAGGAATGACACTCTAATTTGTGATAATGATTCGATTAGAATGCATGCAGGCAGCCATGGCTGTTAAAGTTGCGTTCAGTTGGGTCAAGGAGCTCTCCCCCTGAAGAGGGACTGAAGAGTGAAGAGCGGTTTTGTTGCACGTGTGTGAGTTAATTGGTGTCAAATTTAATACTGCATGTAATATATTTTCTCAAGGAGACTTTTGACGTTCTTCTCAAAAACTCTAAAAAACAGTATGAAAAATGAAAAATTATTTATTACAAGCAACAGGGTGTGTGCGTACGTATTTGTATGTGTGCGTGTGTGTGTGTGTGTGTGTGTGTGTGTGTGTGTGTGTGTGTGTGCGTGTGTGTGTGTGTGTGTGTGAATATATGTATGTGTATGTTATTTATTCTTGAGATAAGAGACAAAACCTGCTTTACATCTACACGTTTTTTTTTTGTTTTTTTTACCACATACCACATTGATCTCAACTAGATATATTTATAGGCAAAGGTCTCAGCCACCAAACCATGTAAGGGAACAGGGTTTTTTTTATAAAAACACTTTTTATAAAAACTGACCTTTAATTACTCAATAATGTGATTTATGTCAACTCCGTCAGACACAAAAAATCATTCTATTTTGACTTTATCAGCTAAGACACTGATTAAGGTCCTTAATCATATACTTCTGATGCTTTGTAACAGAGTTAAATTATAAAATTAATTATTTAGAAATTTGTTCTGATATCACACTATCTGGTAAAATGGAGATTTCAAAGTTCCTTAAATTTGTATGTTCATTTTTAGGAATAAGCATATATAATCAATGTTATTAGTCAAGTCAAATCAAGTCAAGTTTATTTATATAGCACATTTACTGCACCAAAGTGCCGTACAAGAATCATAATATACCGGTATTAAAAATACAATGTAAAAAAAGCAATGAAAAACAAGCAACAAAACAGCAAAAAGAGACATAAATGGAAATAACTTTAAATAAAGAAGACATCATTGTATGTAGTTCATGTGGTATTTTAATATCCAAACACAGTAAATTGAATAAAGGGTAATACATTTTGTCATAAAAGCACAAAAACCTTCATCTGACTGTGTTGACAAACAGTTGACGGTGTTGACAAAGAGCTGATGACAGAGAATAAAATTCACGAGGTGTTGATTTGACACACACATTACTAAACTTTCACATGGAACCATCAAGTAATGGAAATGAGTGGATAGTCAAAGAACATCTGGAAACAGGACCTAAAGGTTTAAACGAGAAAACTAGGATTTACCTCGTATAAAATACAACTAATGACCCTGTCCTAGAGGGTCACGTATAACAGAACGAACTGAAATCACAACGGATCTCTACTCATTACTGTAGCGTGTTTCAAAATGCACTAAAAATCTTTGTCAGTTTACATTTTTCATTTTCATGTGACCTGCATTAAGATTTCAGCAGCATGCGTCGGACATGCTCATGCTCTATGAAGTCCATTACATCAGTGGCTACACCGTAGATCTCCCTTGTGCGGCTTATCTGCAGTGGAGATGCCTTCCCTTTTAGTTTCAGAAGAATGTCAGTGACTGGACAGAAACACACATCCCTCCTCCCACATTTGGGGTTAACATTAGCTGTTGGGCCACAAGCGGGCATGAACTCTACTCTCACATCTTGGTGTTCACTGTCAACATGCATGGCTTTTGCTAGCCACCAGTGGCCATCATATACTACAGCTAGCCAGTCTCCCTCCTCAATGCTGTCAATAGATATTTCTATAACTATGGTGCTTTCAGGACCTTTCACTGGCTGCTCCTCTATTTCCCACTCCATCAAAATTCTTCTTCCCCCGTATCCTTTTCCATCTCGTCCATCAACGTGGCCAAAGGACCTTTCTTCTTGGCCCTTGTTTCAGTCTGTTGTTCATCTGCACAGTCATTTGAAATGAAAGTTGCTGGGGTAAAGCACTGGCAATTCATTGGCTCACTGCAAAAAAATGACAGCTGTCTGTGGGAGACGCTATTTTGATATGGGATGACTGGTGTATTTTTCTTGTGGATGGAACCTGTTTGAGTTGTTGTATGAGAAGTGTGTCATATTTTTCTGTGTCTTTTTCCTCAATGTGATACAGCTGCACACCACTTGAACAGTTTGAGATCTTTTTAAAGAACTCTTTTCCATTGGTCATGTCATTTCCATGCAGAACCAAATTGTCTGCTGTTCGTTTGACTGTTTCTTTAATTCCATCGGGGGCACCCTTGCCATGGGAAGTGGCGAAATAATTCCATGTGGTCCTGGTGAAGGCAAGTGTGGATGGTACCTCAGAAAGGAGAAATAAGTTCTTTTTGTTCTTATACTGCTTACTGGGACCAAAAGTGCACAGTGGTAGCTGATGGATATTTTATCTGAATAGCATTCAGTACCGGATCCATGTATGTCCAGATTGCTGATGCATCTTGTTTCTTGGACTCTGAAACTTGTTTTTGCATCTGAAGTTCCTGGCAGAGAACGTTGTGGAAGAGAAGAGTTCGCTTGAGGTTGGGATTTTTAAGATGTGTTCCTGACAACATCATCTCAGTTTCTGTCTGAGCAGAGTCTATTTGTGCTTTATTTCTATTTCCTTTTTGTTTGTCATTTGATTTATCAGTTGTTTTAGCCCTCTTTTTTGATTTCTCAACCTGTTTCTGTTTTGTTAACTTCTTAATTTTTTCTTTTAAAGCCCTTATTTCCTTTTGAATGCCTCTTCCTAGTTTTTCTTCTCTCCCCCTCACTTGCAAGAGCTCGTCTGCTCTTGGTTGGCTCCTCAATATTCTCGTCTAGTTGACTAACTGGGGGTGTGTCTTTTTGCTGCACTGCATTCTGCATAGCCCTGCATTTTCTAGACTTTCTCTGAGCATCCCTCCAATACCTTCTCTGACGCCTCTGCTCCCTCTCTGCCTGCCTACAGTACAGATTAAAGCAGTAAATACTAGTTGGACCTTAATTGGGAGCTGAACTATAAATGTTAGAAAGCTAATTCGCATATGTTGCTGTTATCCTAATGACTTTCTATAAGCAGTTGTCAACTCTGTCAGTTTAAGTATCACCTCCATCAGACAGAAAACCTGACGGAGTTGACATCCTATGGAGTTCACAACATGACATGTTTTGCCATTTTATCAGTGTCTCATACACTGGAGCCATTTTATTTTTTCCCAAGATGTTAGCTAGCCTGCTAACCTGAACTAAACAGACATTTATTTCAAAATTCTTTAATAAGAATATTACAATGGGAAGATGGAGTTGACACATCAACGCTGTGACTGCAGTGATATCTATATTGTTTTATTAAAATATCAAAAATTGTAAAACTTACGAGACTATGTGTCCTACTATTGAACCCAACAATTACAGGAAAAGCTAATGGGGTCCTAGAGGTTATAGCTGACCATGACTTTTCATGAATAAATTAGGCAAAGTCATGATTAGCAAAAAATCAGATGGAGTTGACTGAATATGAGGACACGCCATTATAAACATTTTTTAAATGGACAATACAATTTAAAGTTCTCAGATATTATATTTCATATTCAATTTAATACTTCAGTTCATTTTACATTAATATTTATTCATTTTTTAACCTTTTTTGGGGAAGTTAAACATTGTAATGTCCTGCTCAAATTGCATGTACTTTCTTAGTACAGAGCCTGTATTTTACTAAATTGTGATTAATTCCTTTTCTAATTTATTATATCAATTTCATAAGTATGCACAAGTGTGACAGATTTTACTTTTACAGTGTTTTTATTTTTTTATTTTTTGAAATTTTAACATAAAGAACACTTTTTTATGTGAGACATGTTTTGTCCCTTATCTCAAGAATCAGTGATGTATATGTGTGTGTATGTGTGAATATATGTATGTGTTTGTGTGTATATATTTGTGTTAAAATGTTTGTTTGTGTATGTGAGTCTATGTGTGCGTGCATGTGTTTGTGTTTGTGTGTGTGTGTTTTGCATGAGAATATCACCAGTTCAGACAGAAGTGCACTCTTAAGAAAAGGTTCCACATAGGGTTTTTTGTGATGCCCCAGAAGAACCATGTTAATTCCTTCATGTAATGTAGAGGTTCTGTAACAGTTTAAGGCCAAAACCCTTAATGCCTCTCACCAAAACGTTTCATCCATTGAAAATGTTCTTCAGCAGCATCACTGAACACTATAGAAAGACTTGATTAGGAGTGCACGCATGTCTACAAACATTGTAAAGGAGCTGCTTGTGGTCCTACAGTAAATAAAGCTGCAGAGGAAACACAGTCCGTCAGTTCTTATTAAAGTCTTAATTGAATCATTTCAGCCAGAAAGCCACTGCGTCAGGGCTGTAGGTGTCTGTGGAGGGTTTATATGGTCCCAGCAGTTTGGTGTGGATTACATCAGCTAAGCCTCTTAATGTTTGTTAAACTCCAGATTAAACACCCCTTTTCCAAAGTTCTGCCTGGTTCTGCCAGGGCTGGACACCAACCCACCGCCCCCGCCAGCAGATAACACAACCACACCTGAAACTACTGTTTGTTTGTTTTTTCACAGTCCCCCGTCCACGCGGACCACAGCCACGCCCGGGGGTCCTGACGGAGCGCGTGGTGGTGGTGGAGCCTCGGCCACTTTCTTGCCACGGAGCGCGAGTGTGATGAGTGTGCGCGCGGAGGGCGCGGCGCGGAGCAGCAGCTGCTTGAGTCCGACGCGGTACTCGCGGCGCACAAGGCAGTAGAGCACGGGGTTGAGGCAGCTGTTGGTGTGCGCGAGGCACACGGTGAGAGGGAAGGCGTAGGCCTGCGCGTTGTAGAAGGCCTTGCTGAAGGGCACGAGGTCGAACTTGATGAGCACGCCCCACAGCGTGAGCGCCTGGTTGGGCAGCCAGCACACGAAGAAGGAGAGCACGACCACCGTGACAGACCTGGTGACGCGCGAGCGGCGCTTCCTCCGGCCGCGCTCGCGCTCCTCTGAGCCGGGCGGCGCGAGGCTACCCACTCGCCTCCTCAGCACGAAGCGCAGCAGTAGCAGGTAGCACGCGCAGATGACGGCCAGCGGCACGAGAAAGCCCAGGAGAACCTTCTGCGTCTGGTACAGTCCGAGCAGCAGCTGCGGGTCCCAGCCGCCCGTGTCAGGGAAGCGCACGAGACACAGCTCGTCGTCGTCCGCCACGCGCGCCGTGGTGGAGTAGACCGCGTGCGGCAGCGTGGCGGCCAGCGCCACAAGCCAGATGGCCACGCTGGCGCGCCTTGCGCCGCCTCCGCCGCCGCACGCTGTCGGCTCGGGTCCCGCGCGCAGCGACGAGGCCAGCGCGCAGTAGCGCGCCACGCTCATGGCCGTGAGGAAGAAGACGCTCGCGTACATGTTCATGGTGGTCACTGAACTTACGAGCTTGCACATGAACCTGCCGAAGGGCCAGCGGAAGTCCAGCGCCGTGTCCACGGCCCAGAAGGGGAGCGTGAGCACGAACTGCAGGTCCGTGGCCGCGAGGCTCATCACGAAGCAGTTAATGGAGGAGCGGCGCAGACCGTGGCGCGAGCGCAGCACGCAGAGCGCCAGCACGTTGCCCACCAGGCCGAGCGCGCACACCACCAGGTACACCAGGGCGATGGCGACGCGCAGCGCCGCGCTCGCGCCGTCCGCGTGCGCCTCCACCGCGGGGTCCTTGGAGAGCAGCTGGAGCCAGCAGCGCAGGGGAAGGTCGCTCCGGTTCCAGGGGTCCTCGCCCAGCGCGCACGGGCTCGAGCCGCTGCTGTTCGCCTGCATCTTCCGACTGTCTTTCTTTAATTCTCGGAGAAGGACAGCAAGCCGGACCCTCGCCTGTAGTCCATTTTTTCTGTGTCCTGACCAGCTTTTCCGTCTGAAGAATCAAAGACTGAGCTCGCGCGCCGCTCCCGCGCAGCTTATAGGCAAGAAAACGGCGCGCGCGCACGTTCTCGCGCTGACAGTCAGGCGAGGAACAAACGTGTTCCATTAAAGTGAAGCATCTTGAGTTCGTGCCTGTCTATTGAGGTCGGGGTTTGGGGGAAGGGGGAGGACTCTGAGTAGGTGGAGCCGCTTTAAGATGTTTCACTAGATCAGGACTTTTATAAATAAATGTTGACTAATGAAAGTTAATAAATAAGAATGTCTAATTAAAAGAAAAGCAAGCGTGCAAACCCAGCATGTTAATAAAAGCGCGGTACAGGAAAGTGAGCTAATTAAAGTTTACAAAAGCAATTAGCTGCTCCAATTAAACTTTACAAACCAAAGTCAAAGTGATCCTTGTTAATGAAACCTTTTGGTTGGATGATGAAAATTTGCAAAGTGTGTGTCTGTGTGTGTGTCTGCCTGTGTGTGTGTGTGTGTGTGTGATTTTATCTTAGACCCTGTGCTTAGTTATTTTGCCATCTGTTCAGTTTCAATTAAATTCAGTCAAATATGAAAATTGCAAGGCCCTAATGGACTTTTTTTCTTCTTTTTTTTCATTTACTTTCCCTGTGTTTGTATGTATGTGTGTGTGTGTGTGTGTGCGCGCACGCGCACTGTAGGCATACATTCAAATCAGCGCTACACAATGTTCTCTTCATTTTCTGATACATTAAGAAAATGTCGGCTTAAGCCTACATTAGAAAAGGAGTAAACTCTTCGTGGGGTGTTTAAAGTTTTATTGTCTTGTGTAGTGTCTGCGTAGGCTCTGTGTGCCTGGGTGGGTGCTTGCATGCACCCGGGCGTTTATTGACCAACTGTGTTCATTTGCATTTGAAAATGGGTCAGTAATGATGCAGAGAAAAAGAGAGAGAGCGAGCGAAAGAGAGTGAGAAAAAGGAGCGCGAGAGAGAGAGAAAGAGCAGGAGAGATTGTGAGAGAGAGATGGGGAGAGAGAAATAGAGAGATGAGGGATAGAGAGGGAGAGACAGAAAGAAAGAGAGGTGGAGAGAGATGGAGAGAGGGAGAGAGATGGGAAGAGAGAGGGAGAGAGATGGGAAGAGAGAGGGAGAGATGGAGGGAGAGAGGGAGCGAGAGAGAAAGGGAGAGAGGAAGAGAAAGAGCAGGAGAGATGGGGAGAGAGGGAGATAGGGAGAAAGAGATAGAGCGAGAGAGAGAGATGGAGAGAGTGAGGGAGAGAGATGGAGCTAGAGAGAAATGGAGAGAGATGGGGGAGAGAGAGATGAGTGAGTAAGAGAGAGAGATGGAGGGAGAAAGAGGGTGAGAGATGGGGAGAAAGAGGAAGAGAGAGAAATGGAGAAAGAGATGGAGAGGGAGAGGGAGAGAGGACAAGGGAGAGAGTGAGGGGGACAGAGAGAGATGGGAGAGAAAAAGAGGGAGAGATAGATGGAAAGAGAGATGGAGAGTGAGGAAGAGAGATGGAGGGAGAGAGATGGAGAGGGAGACAGAAAGAAAGAGATGGAGAGAGGGAGAGAGATGGACAGGGAGAAAGATGGGGAGAGATAGATGAGTGAGTGAGGCAGAGAGATGGAGGGAGAGAGAGAGGGAGAGGGAGAGATGAGAAGAGAGAGAAAGAGCAGGAGAGATGGGGAGAGAGAAATAGAGAGGTGGAGAGAGTGAGGAAGAGATATGGAGGGAGAGGGGGAGAAAGGGGGAGAGAGAGGGAGGGAGTCAGAGAGAGAGAGAGGGAGGTGAGTGGGAGGGAGTGAGAGAGAGAGGGAAAGGGAGAGAAACAGAGGGAGAGAGGGAGAGAGAGAGAGAGAGAGAGAGAGAGAGAGAGCCTAGTGGTGAGTATCAGAGATGCGGGGGGAAGAGAGATGTGAAATGAGAGGTGCAGAGAGAAACAGAGAGAGTGAGGGATAAGAGATGGAGAGAAAGAGAGTGAAGGTGAGATGAGAGATGCAAAGAGGGAGAGAGAGAGAGAGAGAGACTGTTTAGCATTCTGTGCATACACTGTACGGCTGCCTGTCAGCTCTCTTCAGAGATATTTTTCATTTATTTCTGTACATGGAAGCGTTTATGTGGCTGGTTTTCAAAATACCAGGTTTGCATTTGGCTGTTTGTAACTTTCACCATTAGCACCATACACTCTTTGTTTGCTAAAGGGTGAGTCCTTTCTTTTGCTGAGTGATCGAACTTTCTATTCTTTTCATTTCTTTTCTTTCATTTTGGATTATTTGAAAATTTGAGGCTGCTATAAATGAATAAAATGAATAAAATATCCAGAGCTCTACATTTAGACCAGATGAAGGCTGATCATCCAGAAGCCTGATCTCACTACGAAACCAAACCCTTTAATTTTACCCCTTAAAATTACATACATTTTGACCTCAATTTCCCATACAGGAAATTAAGGAAAATTAAGAGAATAATAGAACCTCCTGCATTAACACCCTAACTTTAAGATTAAGGTGTTTCACCCGCAGGCCTTAAATCTAATTTTAAGGTCAAATTAAGGGGTCGGTTTCACAAATTAACGGGCATTTAATTCAAATTGGTGTATTTTCAGGGGTAAATTAAGGTATGGTTAAGCACATTTTAAGTACATTGTGTTTCGTAGTGTCTGCCTTTAAAGCAAACTGAATGCAGCACAATGACATTCTCACAATTTTGTGTTTGCGTATTTATTTACAAAGTGCAGACCAGATCCCCATTTATGAGACATATTTACAGTGTAATTCATTCATTTGCTCTTTTGCAGTTGCTTTCAGGTTGTGCTGTTCAACTCCATCATACAGTCATGAAATCATCACATCTCCACTCTCTTTTCACAATTCACATGAAACACACACTAGCTGAACAGGTCCATTCAATTGAATATTGAATTCCCAGTAACGTACACAGGGATATGGCTATAGAGTGCAGGGTGTTTAAGAGACAATTTAAGAAACGAAAGGAATGGAAGGTGAGTCAACCCACTCAAAGTCAATGTTGTCGGTGAATAAATGGCAGTACAAAGTGAAATGTCTTTTTTTTCTTTCTTTTGTCTTCAAGACTTTGCCTTCAGTGACGAGTTAATGACAGGATGGAGGCATACGCTCTTTCTGAAAGGCATCTATCTGGTTGTGACGAACCCATGGGAGACTGCCGCTCCTCTGCTTTCACCTTCATAGAGTGAAAAAACAAACAGCAGTAAGTCAATTAATTCCTCTAAGCCACTGCCTTACTGATTTGCTGCAGTGCCAAAAAAATGTGATGACAAGTATCACATTTCTACCTCTAGCGTACTCATTAATTCTATAATGTACTGACATACAGTACTGTGCAAAGGTCAGTGAAAATAATATTTACTGTTTAAATGAGCAGTGAGTCTTTTTTCACATTACTATTACTAAATATATATAAATGATCAAATAAAACCCTAAGAAAACCAAAAAGAATAACTATAAATACCATGCTACAGTAAATAGTGATTTAATAAATTATGAAGTATTACTTGTAGTTTCCATCAGAAACCCTGTTTGACTTCTTCATTAAATTAAATTAGGAGCTGCTGATGGTGTTTCACAAATGCAAACAACAGCTGGAGACATGGGCGCCGTAAGCATTTTTAATGTGGGGGAGGTTGCAGGGCTCTATGTCTCGGCTGTTGTTTGGGGGGTTGCGTGCAGTGGTCTACATCTCGCCTGTTGTATGCAGGGCTTGCGGGCAGTGGTCTACGTCTTGGCAGTTGTTTGGGGGGGGTTGCATGCAGGGATCTATGTCTCGGCTGTTGTTTGGGAGGGTTGCGTGCAGTGGTCTACGTCTCGTCTGTTGTTTGGGGGTTTGCGGGCCGTGGTATACATCTCGTCTGTTGTTTGGGGGGGTTG
>JBBJLS010000041.1:32287727-32322275 GCA_037577275.1 Bryconaethiops microstoma | reverse complement strand
CTCTCTCTCTCTCTCTCTCTCTCTCTCTCTCTCTCTCTCTCTCTCTCTCTCTCTCTCTCTCTCTCTCTCTCCCTTCTGTTTCTCTTTCCTCCTGTCTAGCTGAGGGCTACGCTGCCTTCCAGGAGGACAGTTCGGCCGATGAGGCGGAGAGCCCGTCCAAGATGAAGCGCTCGAAAGGCATCCATGTCTTCAAAAAGCCCAGCTTCTCCAAGAAGAAAGAGAAGGACTTCAAAGTGAAGGAGAAAGTGCCCAAGGAGGAGAAGGCCAAGGACAAGAAGTCCAAGGACCTGACGGCAGCGGACGTGGTCAAACAGTGGAAGGAAAAGAAAAAGAAGAAGAAGCCCAGCACTGCCGAGCAGGAGCCTGTTGCCGTGGAGACGCCGGCTACCATCAGGCCAATATTTGGGGCACCGCTGGCTGAAGCGGTCAGGAGGACAGCGCTGTATGATGGGATACAGCTGCCGGCGATTTTTCGCGAGTGCTTGGACTACATTGAGAGCTACGGCATGAAATGTGAAGGAATCTACCGCGTCTCTGGTAGGATGCTGCTCTTTTAAACAGTAAAAAGTTGACATTATAGAAGTGAGTGTTAATGTAAAATGTATGTTAGTTAGTTGGAAATTGTGCTTCAGATTGTCATTTTCATCTTTTTATCAGTATTGTGGAAAACTGAATATAAAGACGTACAAAAGTTTCTAAACATACCATTCACCCCCAGCTCAAACAGTCTGTTTATGGAAACGAAGTTGCAAAAACATGCTGTTTTTGTGATGTCACAGAAACCAACACATTTACCCATATCCTGTTTATAATTTATATAGGCTACAGTGGATTTGACCTGCCATTTCACACTAACATTTCCCTCCTATTGCCCTCTACTAATAATAATCCTAGGGTTCATTTGGGTTAAATGTGCAGGAAGGCATATTTTTTATCTTGATCTTTATTAACTAACCCTCAAATCTTAAATTAAAAGAACACCTACCTCTGTTTCTCAAGCAATGGTTTAGCCAAAAATTGCTAATTTACCCAAAAGACCCCAAGTGACACTTATTTCTTTTTCTATTTTTTAATGAACATACCTTTTTCCTCAGGTAGGCATGTCATACATTGTCAGAAACCAAATACATTGTCAGAAAACCAAAAGTCTGTTTGAGATTACTTAACAACTTGATGTGATTATGAAGAGTGATGATTTAGGCATGTGGGTTGCACCATACTAACCTGTTGGCTGTAAGCTTCCATTGCTTGTTGGTTATATTAGCCTTGTAGCTGTAGTTCACAACTTAAGAGGCAACTGTGATTATCGTAAATGGTGAAAACTGTGCAAAGTTTTTTGGCTAAACCATTGACTTCTATGTCCAAAGAAGAAGCAAAAATTGAATCAACTCTGTCCTCTCTTCTTTTGTGTGCAGGAATGAAGTCTAAGGTGGATGAGTTGAAGGCAGCGTATGACCGAGAAGAGTGCCCGTGCCTGGAGGAATACGACCCCCACACTGTGGCCAGCCTGCTGAAGCAGTACCTGCGTGAGCTTCCTGATAACCTGCTGGGCCGTGAGCTGGCCTCACGTTTTGAGGAGGCGTGCGGGCGACCCAGCGAGGCCGAGAAACTGCAGGAGTTCCAGAGGCTGCTGACCGAGGTGCCGGGTGGCAGCAGGCTGCTCCTGGCCTGGCTCATTACACACATGGACCACGTGATTGCTCGCGAGGCAGACACCAAGATGAACATCCAGAACATCTCCATCGTGCTCAATCCCACCGTGCAGGTAAAGTGCCTTTTTGCAAACTTGGAAACTAGGGCCTCAATTACTGATATCGCAACGTATTACGATCGATGTAGTACTTCTCTCAGCCAGTGCTAGAAACAGGGTTTTTTGCAACTTTACCGTAGAGGATTACGAATTTTATTTCCGTAAGATCTTCTCCTTGCGTTTGAAATACAGCTTCAGTCTTCAAATGCGTTCCTCTGTGTCCGTCTGTGGCACAGAAGCCTTCTTGTTTATAGGCTATTACATGTGATGTGTAACCAATCAGATCGTACTGTGGGCAGGGCGTGGCGTTAGGCCACAGACAGAGAGACAACTGGCTCAGAGTAAGAGTAGCAGATTTTCTAATTAATTTACTGTATCGACAGTGCAATAACAATACTGATACATAAAATAGTAAAGGTTCTGAATATCGGCTCCAGGTCGATAATCGGATTGCGGCTGTATCATCAGTTTCTAGGTAGCTGACGTAACTGTTTATTAACTATTAAGTAGTTTAGGGTGTCCACACTACAGGTAAGATAAAATGCTGTTGAATAAGAATACTAAGCCAAGATTGGATTTGCTTCTGTGCAATACATTTTTTTAAAATCATATCCTTACTTATTTATCCATTTTATTTAGCTGAATCTTAACTTAGAAATAACAATAAGTGTCTGTAATAAGGCCCCAGTTCATAAACTGCTTTAGTGTCCACGCTACACTAATAAGTCTTTGGCAAGACTTCTTATTCTACATTCATGTACATCAGTTAATTTATGAGTCACCCTGGAGAAGAACATCCATCAAGTACATTTAATCTGTAGCACATTTTATACCTGCCACATTTAGTTCACTCTCACATAAGATGTTTTTGTGTAATTGTACATTTTCATGATTCTCTCTTGACACTCCTTCCCTCCTGCGTGCAGATAGGGAACAGAGTTCTCTATGTTTTCTTCACCCACGTTCGGGAGCTGTTTGGTGATGTGGTTCTGAAGCCAGTGGTACGCCCCCTTCGCTGGTCCAACATGGCCACCATGCCTGCCCTTCCTGAGACCCAGGAGAGCATAAAAGAGGAGATTCGGCGACAGGTACAGCTATGCTACAGCTACAGTCATAAGTTTGAAAACCCCGATCAAATGACGTTTTTGTTTTTTTTTTCTTTTCATTTCTAAGTGAAAATACACATGCTCCAAAGAGCATAAGCTCAAATATGCCATTTTCTACACATTTTACTGCAAATTTTCTATTTATGTAATAGGTTTGAAAAAGGCTTGACAAAATATAACATACAGTGTCATAAATATAATGTGCCATAACTCCTTCACAGGCCAGATTTTATAATGATATTAACTATGATATGGTATGATATTTTCTCTGTTTTTTGTTCACAAGAACAAAAAAAACAAAACATTCAGTTTGATCAGAAACCTATAAATGTTTGCACACAACTGTATGTGTTGCTTGTCAGGCTGTTATGGCAGCACTAGCCTATTACGTACACACATGGGACCTCTGTGATACATTTCTCTTTATTCAGTGCAGTATTGTATAACCAAGATGCTTGACTTACATCCTTTTTTTCAAACTCAGACAAGGTTCATTCATTTACCCTTGTACACATGAAAGGTTGAGAGCATTGAAACATTGGCCCAGCTGCGCAAGGAAATAAAACTGTAGTTTATTTTTGAGTCATCGTATTTGCATGCTTGTATGAGGAAGTTAGAGCTCGGTTAAGCACAAAAAATAACCATCACAGGGAAGCATGTGATATTCAAACAAGCTTGAATATTTTGTTGTTTGTTTCTTTGTTCCATGTATGATGCGAAAGCAAGGATAATGTGTGTAGTGACTACAGAGCAAGAACAAAATTGCAGTTGCCCACATTAAGGCAGTGTTGGGAGCCCAGTTGTAGTCCTTGGAGCTCACGATGTATTTTAGTTCCGAAACCTGATGGTACTTCTCGTTTTTGTATAGACTACCGTAAAGTCAATGCAGTTACTATTCCAGATGCTTACCCTATGCCTAGGATGGATGATTGCGTGGATCATGTTGATGCTGCAAAGTTTGTTAGTAAATTAGATTTGTTAAAAGGACATTGGCAGATAACGTTGACGCAGCGTGCCTCAGACATTTCGGCCTTTGTGACACCAAACTCCTTTGCTCAGTATACAGTAATAGCGTTTGGTATGAGAAACGCCCCTGCCACTATTCAGTATCTGATTAATCTTGTCTTAGCTGGAGTTTCTAATTGTGAAGCGTACTTAGATGACCTAGTGATATTTTTGGATACTTGGGAGGATCACGTGACCATTTTAGAAACAGTTTATCAGTGATTGTCTCACACCAGGTTAACCGGTAACCTAGCCAAATGCGAGTTTGTGAAAGCTATTGTAACCTACCTGGGAAAACCGGTGGGTCAGGGTCAGGTTCGTCCAGTTCTTGCCAAATGCTACACTGTGCCATTATGCTACACTGAAGTTATATGTGTCTTTGTGCACATATATGAACATATAAAATGTGTGTACATACATACATATACATGTTTGTGTATATATAAATATATACAGAGCAAGAACAGAAACAAAGAACTTTGTGCTTGGGCTTGTTGGGTTCTGCCTGTGGAGTTTGGTACGTCTGGGTGCTTGCCCTGCGGAGCAATGCCGCTTGGAGCACGTAGATTCGCTTGCCAGTTACTCTTGTTCCCCAGCGAGGAGAGCTTCACAACCGGTTGCGTTCGATAGGTCTCAGGGAGCTGAGGGTCCCTGTAAAATTCCTCGGTGGTAGGTTTTTCCCCGGCCGAGCTATGGGGCAAAATGCTCCGTGTTAGCCGGCTCAGAAATTCTTTTTACAAAAAAGCCGGTTTCTCAGCGCGGCACCACATGATTCGATCTTGCGTTCTGATTGGTTCTCGGAACATAGAGGCTTTTGCTGCCAAATAGAAGTGGCGTTTAAAGGATTTTGCCAACATATCGATATTTCAGACGAGGCGGAGAGTGGTATTTACTGTGTTTTGAAGCAAAATGATTTGATTTAGATATACTACTTGTGGAGAGCATTCACTCAACATTGTTATCTCATTTTTGACGGAGATGGCGTTTAGAGGCTTTTGCATCTGAACTCTTCATATACATACACACAATGTTTGTGTGTGTACGTGTGTGTGTACGTGTGTGTGTACGTGTGTGTGTACGTGTGTGTGTACGTGTGTGTGTACGTGTGTGTGTGTTTGTTTCTTCAGGAATTCCTGCTGAACTGCCTCCACAGAGACTTGCAGGCTGGCATAAAGGACCTGTCTAAAGAGGAGCGCCTGTGGGAGGTGCAGCGCATCCTCACCGCACTCAAACGCAAACTACGTGAGGCCAAGAGACAGGCAAGAGCATCAGTACTCTACCTTCACTCTACATTTGTTTTAGTGGCAGATAAACTGGACAGTGCCCAGATGACCTTTCATTCCGGGTCTTATTTTGTCTTTTTTTTTTTTTAACTTACTGTAATACGTATCATATCAATATTAAACTGACTTAGCTATAATAAATGCAGTTGTTTGATGGTTTATATATGCAAGATCATTCAGGCTTGCCGTTAGATTTTTGAGAGTTAGAGACTTATTTTTCTGTTATATTGTGAATACCTCTCAGGGCTCCAGACAAAAAGAAAAACCGTAGGAGCCATTGGCTCCTAAACACAAAATATTTGGGAGCCAAATTATTTTTAAGGAGTCATAATCTCTATTAAATGTAATATAAAAAAAGATTTTCACAGCGCATTTTGTCTCCAGTCTTACCCCGTGTCAAGAGCGTTAAAACAAAACAAAAAATCACAACATGGACTAAATTGTTGCCAAAGTAAAACACAGTGTTTCTCTATGTAGTTAATGTTTGTTTTTCGTATATTTCAGAACGCCCTGTTTTAGAACAGGTTGCCAGGTCGTGTGAATCATTTCTAACGAAACTCAGACTGTCAATACTGCTTTATATAGAGATGTGACGGTCGCGAATGAGTCAGTTCTTTGACTAAATTTGGTAAAATGAAGAGCCGTTTGGGAGCCAAAAGAGCCGGATCTTGTTGGTGATCTGATCCAAATGATCCGACTCATTAAAAAGAGACGAAATTCCCATCGCTAGCTCTCGATCGAGCCTCACTATAATCACGTGATAGTGTAGAAGGAACGTCAGACTCGGGTTGCGCGTATCTGCACATGTATAGACATTATAATTGTCATTTTTCTTGTATTTTAATTATTTTAATTTCTCTTGGTCATGAGAGAGGATTGCCATTGGTGACTGAAATGAAAAAACTAGTCGCAAAATAAATAATCTAGATGCATTGGCAACCATCTGCCTCTGCAATTAGTTTATTAAGACTGACAGTTTATTATGCATTTTGTTTAAGTTCTGTTTCTGCTGGGGTTTTTTTTAATTATTTTTTAATTTTTTTTAATTAATTTATTTTTTTTATGTCATCGCCTTATGGTGCATCTCATGTGTGACGTGCAGGAGTGTGAAAGTAAGATCGCTCAAGAGATCGCCAGCCTGTCTAAAGAGGATGTGTCCAAAGAGGAGATGTCTGAGAATGAAGAAGAAGTGCTTAACATCCTCCTGGCTCAGGTAAGACTGAAGTGATGTGCTGCATTTATGACCTCTCAGTGGAGGCTAATGTTATCTTATGCAATGTAATCCTCATCAGTTTGATGAAATTTAAAATGTAATTTTTTTTTGTCAGTCAGTGTTCTCTTACTATGATACCCATCCTGCATTGTGCAAAATGTATCACACCCAGCCCTCAAAAATCCTTCCAAAACTGTGTGTAATGTCTCCAAAAGTTCCAAAATACATAATGAGGTGGTTTCCTAGTCTTTAAATAAAAAATGAACCTCACTTTCCAGACTATTGTGGCACCACTATAGTATCACCAAGAGTCAAACAGTAAGTGGAATTATACATAAAATTACATGAAGTGAGGTCCTTGCCCCATTCTGAACCTCTACTCATGTAATTTTATGTATAGTTCCACTTTCTGTTGGACTCTAACATATAAACATTGAAAAATAGCATGAAATGTATGTATTAAATCTTTTCATGGGTCTTATCCAAATAACAAAAGCTCTCCCTAATAACAAGTGCAGTAACAAGTGAGTATTACTTTGAGCAGGAGTATGTCTGAGTTCAGCTAGAAATACTCACATTGCCAAATAACAGCTTATTCTACAATGTTTTACTCTTCCAGGTGATTATAAAGTTCTATGATATCAGTACATGCCAACTCAATGCACCAGAATGTAAACTGTAATAGTGTTTTTTAGTATTGATTGGAATCCACCAATGTAATGTTAGCTAGCTTGGAATGTATAATGCTAGCTTAATTTAGTATATATGCTAGGGAACAGTTGGTTTATGCTTGTATTTTTACACTGGTTGTGGGTGTTTGCAGAACTCCTATTAGAGTAGTAGTAGTAAAATGGCACAAAATTGACATTTAATGACAAAAGTATAGGCATTGGCACTGGCAGACGCCACAGGTCTATACAAAAATAAAAGTGAAATGGTGTCTGTGTAAAGTGTTTCTCTTTGGCGCCCCTTGCAGGAGAATGAGATTCTGACAGAGCAGGAAGAGCTGATCTCGCTGGAGCAGGTCCTGCGCAGACAAATTGCCACAGAGAAGGAGGAGATCGAACGTCTGCGAGCTGAGATTGCTGACATACAGAGGTCAGAGTTTAAATCAGGGCTGTCAAAACAGTTGTTTTATATTATACCTCCACACCTTTCATATCCGCACACTAAAGATTTTGATTGTGGCCAAGGCTGTATTATCTCAAAGGGCCAATAAGGCTGAAAGCCCTGGTCACAGGGAGTCCTGCAGACATGATAGTGAAAGGTTTAACAGTTAAAGCAACTGTAAGTAATTTGCATAGCGTTTGTCCATGTAGATTATTTATTGGTTTGGGGACAATTTGCATACAGTCATTGACATATATTGTTTGTGGTGTAGTCTCAGAATGCCTAATTACGGCCCTAATAGTGACACACACTTTACCATTTAAAACGTTTTTAGTGTCTAATTTTTGTGGTAGAAAACACTGTGCTATTATTATTGTGAAAAGCATGCCAATGATTGTGGTATTTCCTTTGGAAAACTGATTACTTTTTCCAAAGTGCAAATGTACCGAAGAGTACATATGTCCAACCAGCATTTCTTTCATACCCACCCAGCCGGCAGCAGGGCCGGAGTGAGACGGAGGAGTACTCTTCCGACAGTGAGAGTGAGAGTGAGGATGAGGAGGAGCTGCAGATGATCTTGGAGGATCTACAGAAGCAGAATGAAGAGCTGGAGGTGAGAGAGGATGAGTTAATGAAGGAAAGCATAGACTAAGCATAGAGGGTATCAACCCTAGAACCATAATAAGGAGAGTAAAATGGATGGAACATTTTTTAAAGCTCTGGTCTAAGTTGTAGTGTTATTATCTAGCTTAACATCAAATAACACAGACCAGCACGGTCATAGGACCGTGTGAAAGTTATAGCAAATAGTCAATTTTACTGAAGTTGTCAGTCAGCCAAGTGTTTGCTGTCTGAAGTTTGCTATTACTTATATAGCCAACAGTTACCGAAGGCTTGTATGCCACCAATTAGCATCGTGCCAACTGCATGCCTAAAAAAATCACTTGCCTCAAACTGTTGAGACAATAAGTTAACTTAAATACAGTTGCTTATATTTTCTGATGCTCTGTGACCTACTGTTGTTTACAGTCATAAGCAAAACCACTTGCTTTTTTGGTTGATTTTCTAAGTGAAAATAAATGCATACAAACTCAGCAGACAAACAAACTTTGATGTTTTTTTGTGAATTTTAATGCAGAATTTAACATACTGAAAAAACAATATAATGTACCACAACTTTTCTTCAGGCCACATTTTATGCTTTCTTTTCAGTATGTAGATAGTGAGTTTTGTAGATGTGCTTATTATTTTTTATTTTGTTATTATAAGGGTGCTTTTTATTATTATTATTACTATTAGGGTTGTCAAGCAATTGAAAAAGATAATGTACAAGCACTGGCGTCAGAAGCATTTTAATGTGTGGGAAACCCACTTTTGGGGAGGTATGGAACGGGAGCGGGGGGGGTGAAGTGAGTGGGGGGGTGAAACTAATGTTTTTTAAAAGTGGGAGGACATGTCTAATATAATGCATACAAGGCATCTTAAGCCACAATTATAACCTAGAAGTAACAATAGAATAACATTATTTCTCCATGCCTGGTCGAGTGAGTCTGGCCGCTGGTGCTGGTATCAGGGGGTGTTCTGGCTTGGACTGCCAGGTTAGCTCCTAAATACTTTGCGCTGAGGTGATATTTTAGATCTGATGTACTCCAACTCCACCACCACCCCACCGCAACCACACACACAAACACGCACACACTTAAAAAAAATAAAATAAAAAATGCTATGCTACAAGTATCCCCCCCCCACAGTTTGCCCCATGTCCCCCCCCACTTAAAAGATGAGTGTTGATTAATCACATGCTGTGGTGACTCTAAGTGATTTTTAAACACGTCATTTTTTTTCTGTGTTGAACGTGTTAACACCCCCAATTACTATCATTCCTATTAGTGCTAAAATAGCAATGTTTGTGATTTCTCTCTGCAGAACAAGAACACTCACCTGAACCAGGCTATCCACGAGGAGCAGGAAGCCATCCTGGAGCTCCGTGTTCAGTTACGCCTCCTTCAAAGCCAAAAGCTTCAGCAGGAGCTCACAGCTCCTCCCACAACAGAACAAGCCCCGCCCAGGCAGCCCAGCCCAGAGGAGCGGTCCAGGGTGGATGAGCCAATCAAACGCAACACAGCCGTCGCCATAGCAGCCTCGGGAGATGCAGCAGCCGCCACTTCTGCAGCTCCGGCCAATGGAAAGCCTGGAAAGGACACTTTAAAACCTTCCCCTAGTAAAACGTATGCTGTCGGCCAAAATCCACCTTTGTAAATCCAGCACCCCAGCAACTTCGCAACTGTTGGTGCATTGTTAGGGGTGACGTTCAAGAACTCTGCCTCTAGCATCACTCACAGGCCTCTACTGTTTTATTATTGGGACCACAATTAGTTGGGAGAGAGTTGGGAGATAAACGGTTTAAAAATAACTAAAAAAGAATTAGAAAGTGTGGGGTCAATCAACTGCAGGTGAGTAGGGGTGCCTTTTTCTTGGGGGGAAGGGGGAGGTTAATGAATATTTTTAACTTAATCCTATATAAATTTAAGCCAAAATTAGCCAAAAAGAAAGTTGCTTTATCAACAAAACCCCTTGGTTCTGCTTTTGCTCTACAACTCATTTCATGTCTTAAGACAACCAGGGAAATGCTGATTCTTCTGGTTCTTTAGATAATGCGAATGTATTTAAAATAGTTCTTTCTTATTTGTCATAAATAAGACATTGTTATATGGGGATGAAAATTATATTGGTCTGTTCATTTTTGCTAGGAGTTTTTTTTTTTTTTTTGGGTGGGGTATCCAAAATGCCCCTCTAGGTCTTTCGAGGGAACTGAAGGGGTTTGTATGCATGTGTGTGTATATGTGTGTTTGTGGGTGGGTGTGTGAGAGAGAGAGAGAGATATGAAACCACTGTGCCATATGTGAGTGAATGCAACTGAAGAAACTGTCGAAGCAACTGTTGAGGCAAAGAAGTTAATATGCACCTATCATTATTATTAAATAATTACCATTTCATTTATTTGGTTATTATATATTTTCCATCTTCTTTATTTGGTTATGTACATATATATGTGTCTGTGTTTTGACTGCACTGGAAAAGTGCAAATGCACAAGCATTTCATGTTCACCTTCGGTTGGTCATGTAGAATTGCTAACACCTTTTGGAGGGTTTTCATGCTTAAGTTTAGTTTCGAGACCTTTTTTCCCTATTGTTATGCTATAACTGTTGAAGATGCTAATAAGACTTGTAGCACAAAAGAGTATTTTTGATGAATGGTGGAAACTTCGTTGAGTTTTAACCAAGTCTAAGCTAAAAAGCAATTATAAAGTTGTGGCACTGTTTATAAAACCTTATTGCACAGAACGCATAGTCGTGTTTTAAAATATGAACACATGGCACCTGGCTCCAAATTGTTATCAATACTACATTTACCAAGGTCATGACATTATGAGATCAGTCAGCTGGATGAGGACAGCCCTGTTACGTTAAGTTGATTGACTTTTTTTGTTTAATACATAATATTACTTAATCTTATTACTTTATTCTATGATTGCTACAGGTTCTGCTGGAACACTGCGAATGTTGTCTTTTCTCCAGATGTCTCTTATTTGATGTTTTTCTTTTTGTCTTTGTATTCGCCCCTCTTCTCCTGCTGTCAGCCAAGAAATACTGTAGAAATCTAGCCATCGATGTTGTTGACTCATCTCCATTGTGTGGAAAAGCTGTTTTTTTTAATCTCTTCTAATATGACTTATTGCACAGACAAATCTACTCATGTTGAAATTATTTTTCATGCTGTTCATATGGCTTTTGTAGCTCTTTGTCATTGCTAGCAGAATGGTGCTGCACAAAGTAATAAAGTATGAATACAGTGGATATTGTATTGAGTACAGTGTAATGAATGCAGAATGTACTGAGTACTGTACGGCATACAGTGGGTACTGAATTTGAAGTTAAATGTCTGATCACTGTGTGTTTGATAAATCTTTCTTAAAGGTGAGTTGAATGGTGTATAAGCATGTAATTACAGCCTTCCTGTAACAGTGTTTATCTATTGATTGATATAAAAATCAAATTCTCATGTTTTTCACATTTAACTACTTTATGTAAAATAATCTGCTATGCTACACTGGGGTGAAGGATTCATGCATAGACTTTAATACGGAGTTGGTCCCTGTTTTTTCAGCTCTAAAACTTTTACTCTTCTTGCAAGATTTTGTAGTTTCTGTGGGCATTTGTGCCCATTCATTCTGTAGAGCATGTATGAGGTCAGGCACTGATGTTGGATGAGAAGACCTGGCTCACAATATCTGTTCCAGTTCGTCCCAAAGGTGTTGGATGGGGTTGAGGCAAGGTGTTGGATGGGGTTGAGGCTCTGTGCAGCCTGTCAAGTTCTTCCACACTGATCTCATCCAGCCATGACTTTATGGAGCTTGCTTTGTGCACTGGGACACAGTCATGCTGGAATAGAAAAGGTTCTTCCCCAAACTGTGTACACAAAGTTGGAAGCATGGCGTTGTCCAAAATGTCTTGGTATGCTGAAGCATTAAGATTGCCCTTCACTGAAAATAAGGAAGCAAGTATATTACTCACTTTCCAATGTACATTGCTTAGGTTGTATTTGAGTAGGCTAATGCCTCTTTATTTTCAGAGGAGATGCTTTAGGAGTTATTATTGGTATTAGCCCTGACATTATGCAGTGAAATAACCTTTGTAACTATACTGTGTTTGTAACATGTAAAAGTAAAAAAAAAAAAAAGCGTGGGGTAGAAAAAATGTGAACTTACTCTTAAGTACGTTATATGCCTTTTTCCCTTATGTTGTGACAATGGCTAATGAAAATTAAAATGCTATATATGTTTACTAATGTTTTAATTCATTTTAAATATATATTAAACATATTATACTTCTAGAAAAGGACACACCTACTCTACAGTGTGGTGGCAGAACTGAGAAAGACCTTTAGCCACAGACTCATCAGCATAAAGCAATCCACTGAACCCACAGGAAATCAGTCCTTCCCAGCACCATCTGACTCCAACTCTTTTTGTCACACATCCACGCAATAATATGTGCAACAGCATGTTGCTACTTTGTTATGCAGGTTCTTATCGGGTTTAAATCATGATTGCTATCACTTTTTGCAATATTTTTCTATCATGTTCAATGGGCTACCATGTGCAACATAGTGCAATGTACGTATTGGTGCTAAAACATTATGATTGTGTGCAATATCTTACCATATGAATATCATTACTTATTGCAATAAAACTGATTTACTTTGTCTCTTTCACGTGCAATAACAGTCATAACTACCATCTGTGTTATTAGTAATACACTTAACTGTAAGTTACTTATCTATAGTATATCTATTATACACAGCATTTGTGTATGTAGCTTATAGCGTATTTCATATTGAGGTTTTTTTTTCTGCAGATTTATTTAGACTTTGTTTTTTATACTGTTTGTCTCTGTGTGTCTGTCTGTCTTTGCAGTCATAACATAAGCAATTTTCTCCGGGATCGATAAACATTTATGGCATTTGTCAGGCGCCCTTAACTTACAATTAGTACATTAGTAACAGGGACAGGCAAGTGTTTTACCCACTAGAGTGGTACCTAGTCTATGATTCTGATATAAAAGCTACGTGAATAAAAATGACTTCGACTACATTTAATTCACGATTGTGCCCTATCCCCCCTTAAAAAACAACCATGGACAATTGAATCGGATTTTTGAACAGTTCTGCAGGATCGGTTCACTAGACTGAATCGCTGTCCGTTCTCTGTTCGAATCACGTGACTTGAGTGACAGCACCGCGGTGTCCTGTTGCTCCGGCTCGGTTTTCCATTAGCAAGAGATGGTCAGTGGAGTCCATGGGCAGAGTTTTGGCCATTTATTGAGGAAAAGGAGACCGTAGGTATGGTGGCAGAGAGAGAATAGGACAGAAAAGACGCCTGGGAATAATGCTGGAGCCGTTGTAGGCTGAGAGAAATGGCCATTAGGGAGCTGAAAGTGTGTCTTCTCGGGGTGAGTGAAAAATAACCGTCCCCTCTGCATTCCTCCGTCTTTCTGTGGTCCGGGTCCTTTAAAATCACGAAAGAAAGGATAAAGGAGTGTCCTGGGTGGTTTATCGTTTCTAGTCCACTTGTTTAAGATGTTGGTAGGTTTCTAATGTATGCTATCTACATAATCTGAGACTAAGAAGTGGCTAAAAGTTTCCTCTGAGTGATGAGAAGGATTCTGGACACGTTACAACAAAGTCAGCCGGTGTTGGCCTATGTTTAGAGCCTTTACATCTCTTCTTGTATTTGAAAATACAACTACTAATAGTTGCTCTTAATCAGAAAACATACATTCATGACCGCTTATGAAGCAAAAAATAAAATTCCTGGAAAATCCAAAGCAAAAATAAAGGGCTGTTGCGTCACGGGCCGATTAGCCTAAACTGAACAACCTCCAAACTCCCCTTTACACAAAGCAGGACCTGGACAAAACAACCTATTTCTGTTTTTTACTGAATTAAATGTCTTGGTATTAAAAAGACGTGTGTATTATAGTGTATGTGAATCTTGAAAAGGCTCTTAAAACCCCTGAAAGGTTAATTTTTTGGATGGAAGGCTTACAATTCTGTTTGTTTCCATTGGACAAAAGTATTGGGACACACTTCTAAATTCAGGGTTTGGGCTAGGCCTGTTTACTTCATGTGAAGGGCAATCTTAATGCTTCAGCATACCGAGACACCTTTGGGATGAACTGTAACGGAGATTGCGAGGCAGGCCTTTTCGTCCAACATCAGTGCCTGACCTCATAAATGCTCTACAGAATGGGCTCAAATTCCCACAGAAACTCCAAAATCCTGTGGAAACAAGGTGGTATAGTTACAAAGGGGCTGCGGGGGGGGGGGACTGGACTTTAATGTATTTAAATACATTAAAGTCCCTGTTGGTGTAATGGTCAGACGTCCCAGTACTTTTGTCCATATAGTATATCCTCAGTGTGGATGTCCTTTATTTTTCACCCATTTAATCTTTAATCCAGGCTAGACAAGACACTTGGTTTTGTGGAAGGGCTTGCTTGGGATAAAATGTGCCTAAATTATCGTATTCTTAGCAAAGCCTTAGGTAAACTGGCATGAAGTCATTTTCCATGACTTTTCTCTTCCTTTTGAATTGCAGGACACAGGAGTTGGAAAGTCAAGTATTGTTTGTCGATTCGTCCAGGATCATTTTGACCACAACATCAGTCCCACCATTGGGTAAGGGTTGGTTTTGTATCATCTTCAGCATACCCCATCTGTGCCATGCCATTATGGTCTAGAAGTGCTTTTGAAGTCCAGAATTAGCCGCATTTGCAGACAGATAAGCTTGATTTAGGACTGGGAGGACTGACCTCATCCTGTCTTCATTGGTGCTGGAATGCATGGCCTCAGTCATGTTCATGAGTCAACCCACTGCAGCTAAGTAAGGCACATTTCTGTTGTTTTTTCTTAGACTTGTTTAGATAAGCACTTTTCTGTAGATATTCACAGCTGCACCCAAACAGGCCACTAAAATAAGAGAATATAAATTTTGCAGCCATTGTTTGGACCAAAGCACCATCGCATAGACCTAGGTATAGATGCCTAGACCCAGTGCATTGACTTGATGTTTTCTCATTTGGGGTCTTTTTGTTTGCTATACCTGGAGATAACATATTCTGTTTGTACACATTTTAATCAAGCAAGCTCAGTAATCTGTTACACACCATGTATCCCGCAAGCTTCACCTTGATACACAAATTAATTGTGACATTGTTCCAGTAATAAGCAATTTAAGTACCAGTGACAGCTTCTGCCGTTATTTAAGAATTTGATTTCATGTTTGTGCATTCCGTTGTTATAATCAAGGGAAAACACCAATTATTCTGCTTGTATAAATTGAAACACAAAGAACACAAGGTTTGTGATATTTTCTCACTCTCGCTTCCGTGAAACCTAAGCACCACCGGTGATGCGATACATTTCTGCAGCTTCTAGTTTTGTTCTTAAAATCCTGATATGAGTCCACAGCTCAGTGCTTACCACATGTAAGCATAGGCCCAATAATCAGATCAAGATCAGTTGGACTAATGTCAAAGAAGACTTACTACTGGGTTCAGGTCTTGGCCCTGGAACCTTCAACTGTGAAATCTTGTGATTTTTTTTTTTGTCCATTTTTTTTTTGCTTACTCTTGCACAGCTGATTCAGCTTATTCGGCAGCTTATTAGCAAGCCCTTTATGAATTAAAGGAAATTGTGGTACATTTTGTACTGGGATACATTTACAAATGATCTGTATCTCTGAGCTATGTATCTTTTTATCTCTGAATGATTGGGGTGGTGGGAGATGAATATGCAACATAATATTATTGATAATATCATTTTCCCCATCCTGGCACATGAAGATGTCATCAAAAGTCAGGAGGCATTTTCAAGACAAGCAGAAGTCATTACATTTTGGTTTGGATGATTTTGGGAAAACAAGATAAATGGTACAATATTATGAATGAAAGGCTTTCACTTGTAATAAGAAAATAAAAAAGTCAAATGTTTTAGAGCTGGAAAAGCCTAAATTGGTTCTAAATTATATTCGTACTTGTGGAACATCAAGAGTGAATGTAACTACCAATCTTCACAATATAACTTTTTATAAACAGCATCACAGAGTTTTGCTTTGCAATATACTAATAACACGAGAGGGTGCGAGATGCTAGGCTGGTCTTTGATCATGTAATGGTTGGTGTGGATTTTAAATATTACAGCAGGAGTGTCTGTCAGAGTAATTGCAGTCTGCTATTCGGCGCATGCAGCGCTAATTAGGACAGTTTAACAAGCAGGCTGAGGTAGTCGACTTGCAGAGTATGGGCTTATTTAACATGGGCCACATCAGAAGTGGTTCCATTTAATGATTGCAAATGTGAAAATAAACACTCAAAATAAAGACCCATAGAGTACATATGTGTGAAATGTACTAATTCTGTACAGACTGGGCTAGATCTCGGGAACAGGATTTTACGGTTAGCCTCATAAATTAAACTCTTTTCTTGTTGCACAGACTTGACATTGGGCTTTAGTTGTCTGGCTAAATTGAGTTGTCTGCTCTGTTAAATACTCGCCTGTCACTAAATCACAGCTGCAGATCATCTACACCCATAGGAAATGTCTTCTGCTATTGTGAAGGTTTTGTTATCAGGCCTGCATAGTCCAAAAGAGCGTGGCTGTCCTTGATTTCTCTTTGAGTGGGTAGAATGGCTCTCCGTAGCTAGCCGGTACAGTCATCTATTAACCTACATAACGGAATTGGTGGAGGTTACTTTGTGTTTGACACTTAGAGCTAAAAACATATGATATCAAATTTGAACAAATATAAACAGAGTAAAACTGCTTGGCCGCTCTCCTGGGCCCTTTCCCTCTGTGGGTTTCCACACCCACTTGTGGGTGGAAACTGAAAGTTATCCCAGGTTCAAAGATCTTGTGTTTTTTCCATTTGTTCGTAAGGCCTTAAATAAAAGAAATTGCGTGTGACACCTTTTTAATAACCCCAGTAGCAGTTATTATTATTACAAGTTTTAACTTACAGTAACTTTGGTTCTATGTGACATAGGAACACCAAAGGTCAGCACAACTTCCGACACCTTGAGCATCAACACAAACTGGAGAAACGTCTATGTCAGGAGTTGTTTTGCCATATGATGACAATTTATCATTTGCTGCCATTTGCTTCTGGCAGAGATCCATGCTGCTTACTGCTGTTTACATTTACACAGTGGTTGAATATAGATAAACAGATGTATCCATCAAAATGCACTGATGCACTGTTGCATTTTTACACCCCTCATGTATTTCTTATCTCATCTTTGCAATGATATCAACACCAAGGATCTGTTTTCTAGTGCTTAGGGAGGTTACTATATCACAGGCTTCCCCTGCTGTCTTTTCCACTAAGCCTTTGTGACACACTGTGTTCGTAATTGTTTTCATTTCTGTATATTTTTGCTTGTTTTTCAGCGCATCATTTTTAACCAAGACTGTCCCCTGTGGCAGTGAGCTTCACAAATTTCTGATTTGGGACACAGCAGGGCAGGAGCGGGTGGGTGTCTCATTTTTATTCATTCCGTACACCTAGCAGTTGATGTTTTGGTGAATTTTTCTCTGAATGTTAAGTATGTTGAATTTTAAGTATGTGAGTGTTGTAACAACTGTCTGTCACACCCTGAGCTCTGTCAAAGCTGCTGCACGTTCTGCCATTCAAATCAGGCCGGGTTTGTTGAGTAATATTATGTTTCTCGTTAAAAACATGAGATATTTTTTTATTGACATTCCTATGATATTAAATCATCCCAGTCATCTAAAATAAATACGCATACACATTTTACATACCCAAGTAAATGTGGCCCTCATCATTTTCTTCTCAAACCAGGCAGAAACACCAAATTGTGTTGGGTAAATTCCCAAGGCTCAGCTGTATTTAAATTTAGTTAAGCTGTGGGAAGTTACCTAATGGGAGGTACTGAAACTGACAAAAGACTTGACTTTGTTTTTACAAGTATTATTAAGGATTATGTCTCTGTCTATGGGATGATGAGCTGTTTCATAATATTTGGTTATATATCATCTGTACAGCTAGGCTGATATAACACAGAAGTACTGTTTTTTTGTTTAATCGGTATTGTAAACCCAAGTTTAAATAAAGATTGGTGGTGGTAATGAGTACTGTATTAATTATAGCAATTTATTCATGTGACCTGGCAGTTTTTTAGCTTTAAAGACCTGTTCAAAATACTGGCAAACAAAGTAAGTGGTATGTTTGCTGGAAAAGTAGTTTGTGAGTTAATGTGTACAACAATATGTGAGGTGACATTTGGTCATTTTTAGAAAAACGGACAGAAGCAAGTCCAAACTAGGTCAGATATATAGACATTCATTTTTTGTTAAATATTCAAGCAGACATTACAGTGATGCTGTAATATGTTTGGAATATATTTTTAGAATTGTATCTATATAATGTCCAGCAGTATATATATAGTATATAAGTTAATAGTATATTAGCCAGTAATGAAAAGCCTACTTTGTAAAGGTAAAGTGGCATTTGGCTGAAGCTCTTATCCAGAGCGTCTTACAATCATTAGTTACAGGGACAGTCACCCTGGAGCAGCTGAGGGTTAAATCTCTTGCTCAAAGACACAATGGTAGAAAGTGGGGCTTTGAACCTGCAACTTTGTGGTTATCGGGTTCACAAGTGTTTAACCCACTAGGCTACTAGTATATAAACCATCAGGTATAACTAGTTTTCTCAGCTCAAGCTCTATATTTCTCCTGAGTTTTTTCTGCCCTTGAGTCACATTATTAGATAATGAAGTCTTTTCCTGAGGTGTATTTGAGTACAAGAACACAAAATTGTGCAGTTTAGGTGGGCCTATAAGACTCAATGTTGTAGACACTGATCTACATAGATGGGAATTTCATTAGTAATCTGTAAGGCCAAGATGTATTCCAGGTTGGACACTGTAGTATTTAAAAACAGCCATTTGTCTCCATACAGACCGAAAAATAAGAGTGGGTCAATCCCACCTAGGTTACAAAATCTGTGACAGTGACACCTTTCTGGGGGCAATTAGTGCACTAAATGGATCAATTATGAAGTAGCCTTTCTTTTCTGATTTCCGAGTAGCCGTAGTAATAGCTGTAACACATTGTAGCTATTTAGCATCGACAGATCTGACGTTTATTCTATGTTGAGCGATGCTAAAACAATATGTAAAAATAGCTTTTCTTTTCTTACACACAACAGTGACTTTTCATCTGATTCAAATCATCAAATATATATTCTGTTGTACTCCTGTTATCAGACACAAGATATCTGGGGATATTGATATCTTTGTGTAATGTGAAGCTTAATTTGGTGTAAACTGGCAAATCTACAACCAATGATCAAACATGACTGAAGATGAAAAATCTGAGTCAAAGTCACATTAAAGTGAGGTGTCATTGTGTAGAGAAATAAGCAAATATTGTACATGATATCAGCAGTATGTTCTCAAAAATAGTGTAGTAACTTTATACCCATATACTGAGACATAAACACACTCATACATGCCTGAGATCAGAGTTCACTCTGTTTCTGACTTATTAACAGACTTGTGTGGGTGTTGGCATGGGTGTGTGTGTGTGAAGGGAAAATGCTGAGATGGCATGTTGTGTGCCCTGATGTTGTAAGTGTCAGTGTCATTATTGTCTTCTTTCGTCACTGGAAAGACATTGCTCACTCTAATACGTTCAGGCAGAGTGACTGTCTTCCTCTTTGTGATGTATTTCCTGTTTTGACAACACATGGACTGCAGGAAGAAACATCCAGGTTTGAAGTTTGATAAGTGAAGGTCCAAAAAAGAAATGCTGCTATGATCTGCAGTTGCCTTGATCAGAGTACTGGACAGCTTGTAGCCCAGCCGCTCATTCAGCAGAGTTTTAAAGTTTGAAAGTAATATATATGTTCTTGATATTTTGTCCACTCATATACTCACTGCCCACAGATGACCTAAATCATCCCCCTCTCTCTCTCTCTCTCTCTCTCTCTCTCTTTCTCTCGCTCTCTCTCTCTTCCTCTCTTCCTCTCTCCCCCCCCCTCAAGTAAGTAAGATGAGCTTAACAGATTAGTGTATTTAATTATCTAAATTCATGCAGTATATATAACAGTGTATTTGAGATTAATCTATAGAGTATAGAATTTTTTGTTTCCTCCCTACAGTTTCACTCATTGGCCCCCATGTACTACAGAGGATCTGCTGCTGCTGTTATTGTTTATGATATAACCAAACTCGTAAGTTTCTTTAAAGTACATTGCACCTATCGATCAGAAGTATGATTCTCTGCACTGCATAAGCACTGCATATGTTTACTTGCATTGCATATATTTTTTTTATTAATATTTTCTTCGTGGTAGCTGTACAGTTGTTGGCACACACATATATACAGTGCATATACAGACAAAAGGGGATGCAGGGCTTGGATAGTATGAACTCTGATTTAGAAAATCAGACAATAATGATATAATCTACAAATAAGAGTCACTTAATTGATCAGAAGAAAAATAATGTTTATTAAATGTGATATAGATGTATTATCCTTTTTGGAGAGTTTGTAGAGCTGTTTGGAATAGCTGCCATCTCCATATATATTTTAATACCATATATTTTTCTTGTTTTTTGTCCACTTGTGACACTTGTGTGGTTTGTGCATTTTATTTTTACGTTTTCTTCTCACTCAGTAAACAGTCCTATCCAAAATAACTTACATTAGCGGCTGGGGCTAACTTGCTGTAGGCTATACCCAGATATGTCATCACAAAAACTACTGCCATATGTGCATTGAAAAGCAAGCTAAACATACATGCAAACAAACAAAACATTTTCAATGATATCGGTACTTTAAGCAGTATGGATTATGTTTCATTTGTCATGGATGTGAGGCTGTTTGTTGTTTTCTGTTTTGGAATTTGTTACCACATGATATAATGAGATAATGTGACACCCCCTCATAGGGAATACATAAATCATGCTTTTGGGGAGTTAATCTTTTTTCTTTGTAGTACAAACACACTCAAAGCCCATTCAAAATTAAAGCAGCCATGCAAATGAAATTCTAGTGCTCATCTGTGGTTGTGCTTCGTCGTTCTGTGACTGTGTTCCCTGTCCCGTCTCCCTGCAGGACTCTTTCCAGACCCTGAAAAAGTGGGTGAAGGAGCTGAAAGAGCATGGGCCAGAGGATATCGTGGTGGCAATAGCTGGGAATAAGAATGACCTGGGTGATATACGGTAACCACTGTGGTTTCTGAAGGTTAACCATTTCGCATTAGTCGTGGGTTCGATTCCCAAGACTGCTAAGTATCTCTGAGGTACCCTTGAGCAAGATACTGTCCCCACACACTGCTCCCTGGGCTTCACTTGATGAATGGGTTAAAGGAAAAATTTTGTTCTGTTCACACTGTGTGCTGTGGTGTGTTCACGTATGACAGAATGATCACTTTCACTTTACTTTCAAAGGAAAGCGTTCGTCTAAGATCAGCTCAAGATGCATGTGTTCTCCGGCAATGGAGAGCAAAGACTGACCCTAAGCAGTCCTTATACGTTGATAAGCTTGATTAGGCTAATTCACAAGAGCATGTATGTCATGTTCTTTAAGGCCAACATGCTGTATTATTACATGCTTTAGTGGCAGGCTAAAAATTGGGCGTCATGATGTTTTCTTTGAATCTGCATAGAGCAACATCAGCCACACAATCATATTTGTGCCCTCAATCTTTAACTATCACATTGTCTGCTTGCAGGGAAGTCCCCACAAAAGAGGCCAAGGAGTTTGCAGAGTCAATCGCAGCAATATTCATCGAAACCAGTGCTAGAAATGCCGTCAACGTTGAGGAACTTTTTCAAAAAATCAGTTAGTATTACTCAAATGTCATAGGACGTCCTTAAATCTTAGCTTATCATTAACCCTCATTATAGGCATTTGTCTATTGGACAAGTTGTCCTCACTCTAGCGTATTTTCATGTGTATTTAATTACAGTGTATAAAGTTACAAACACTAACTAGAAATCTAATACAGTGTGTGTAATGTGTAATTAGAATGAATTACTTGGTGTAAATAGAATGTGTAATTAGAATGAATTACTTGGTGTAAATACATATGCATACCGAATAGGTATCGGATTGTAATGCATATTTTTTCTACAGGCCGGCAGATCCCTCCACTTGAGAACGCAGAGGTGGACAGCAACGAGTCATTCAAGATCACACGCCAGCCACCTGCATCATCAAGACGCTGCTGTTAGTGCTGTGGGACCTCTTACCTCTTCCTCAGAGCTGGATATGTGATTTCATAACCTTCATAACCTATAGTATGACATTACCCCTCTTCAGTGTTAAAGTTAGAAGAAAAAAAGAGTATATAGGATAGTAGAGTAGTACTAGAATGTGTAGTTTAAAGAACTGAACCATAAACAGTATTTTCTGCATTCAGTGCAGAACAGTGGAATAGGGTTAGCAGGCTAACTCTGTAGGATAGCTTCAAGAAATAGAACCGTGGGATCCAAAGCAGGGGTGTCAAATTCCAGGTACCAGGTGATCTTCCGTTTTTTTGCAGCCGAAATGTAGTCCGTGGGACCCCTTTGTCATATCTCAAAAATGTTTAGCCGTTAATATCAGCTATATATATATCATTTCTTTTAACTTCGTAAGTTCAGAATTTAGTCTTAATCTACTCCGTAAATTCAATGTATTGATGGTACAGATATACCTTTTTGAGGGGCGTGGAATTGAGGAGACATGGGGAATGCCCTTGTGGAGGAAGGCTTTCATTTCAGCCCATTAATTTAAAAATGCACCAGCACCATATGGGATTTTGTGGGAAACTTCAGCAAAAGTAAATATCATATATTGTACATTGGTACACCTAATATTGCCAGTTCACCCACCAAACTTTACATTTTAAAACTTTACCTTTGTATAAACCAGAAACTGATAGCCAAGCTAACACTTTAATGTACTTTAAATCACTTGACAGACTTGGACTAAATAATCTGTAATAACAGGGGAAAAAATCAGATCATGTTTTTCAGGCTGTTCCTGTTATTGTGCGTTTTTCCCAAAAGGCAAGTGGCTCATTTTTCTGAAAGGTGGGACGTCCTGTAATGTTGAGCATTATGAAGCATCCCATTTATATTTTACCCACTGGTCTGTCCCTTCCTCTGAATACATCTGTTTTTACTAATGTCCCAGCTGTGATGCATCTGGCTGAAAGACCACAGCCCTGCAGTGTTTAGTGTTTTGCTTGACTTGACTTGGCACTACTCATCTGCTAATTAAGCTGTCTGTCATATTGAATGTTGGACCATAATAAATATTAAGTTCTGCCTTTTTTGGATGTCTAGGACCTGACTTTAACACCCTTGTTCTAAAGTGCAGTTAGGACTAGTTGTAGTCACACTTATTTTGAACAGGTACTTTTTTCCCCTCAGCTGAACTACACTCAGGGGTGTAAACAGCCCTTCATATGTAAATAAATAAATTGGGGGCCAAATAGTTGATTTAAAAATCATTTAGATTTTCAGGTAAACTTAATTGAAGTAATATTCAATGTTTTCCTTCATTTTTCTGTCAGAATTAGTAGAATATAGTCTATTACCATGGGAAATACTTCATTAGAAGATTCAAGATTCAAAAAGTTTGTCATATGTACAGTAGAAAGTGCACTTCTCTGTGCAATGAAAACAAAAGAACACAAAAGCAGTTGACTTACGTCAGAATCAGTATGTATGTTATACTTGCAAAGCATTTGACTTGACTAGAGGCTCCCTGATGGCGCAAGTGTTTAAGCCTTGGCTCTATAATAGGAATGTAACTGAATAAGCAGTTAGCATTCTCCTCCAAGCATGTTGAGCTGTCAGTTGTTTTTTTCAATCTGAAAAGGTGAAGCGTCTTAGAGAAAGCAGGCGCTAGACTTCACCCTCCCATCTTGGTACCATCATATGGTGGGAGAGTCCTAGCTAGCAAAAAATTGTTGATACAGAAGTACTCAGTCTATTAACAAATACAAGACTGTAATGTACCTCTAATTAGTAGCCAGTGGGCAGGTGCTGTGGTAATCAACTGTATGCAGTTGATGCGGCTGATAGAGATTAAAAAATGCAGGATTATTCCTTAAACTTGTTTATGAATCTCCAGGGATATTAACTAACTCTGTGTTTAACATGACAGAGACCAGTATTAGATGATACATTTATATGACGATATAATTCCCCATTTCCTGGAAGGGGTTCAATGCAGAATCAGTTTTACAAGCACTGCACAAATAAAATGTAAGATTTTGAACTCATCTTCCACCTTTTTCTGCACTTCTTATGCTTGCTAAAACCACATTCGTATTAATATAATAAACATTCCTGAGTCTTTAACATTCAGATATAAAGTACTACCACCGTTAAGTTGAACCTGCCAAACGCCTCCCAGTACGTTGATGTTTCTTGAGTTTGTCTTCATCCTTATATGCATAGTGCACATGTATGATATGTAAAATAGTTTTGTTAGAGGGTTAAAAAATTTGTCATGACTGAAAAGCTTCAGTTCAATAGCCATTGTAATTTTTCATACCATGCACTATTCCATTCCCATGGGCTCTTCTAAATATGACTAACTGATATAGGATGTGCCTTTGGTAAGTGTTCAAAAGACTGAATGACTATTAATTGATGAAGTGGAATGAAAAACGTGGTACTGTAACAGACAAAGATGGTAATACCTAGAGTAATTAATATTGTACTTTGAATGTGCCTTAATAGATAAGTGCCTTGAGTCATAAAGTGTTTGGAAAACTTGACTAGATTTTATAGTAAAAGTGTAGACGTTTTAGCATTAACGGGCATTGGCATTATTAACAAGCAGTATTAAAAACTAAGCAGTATTCATTTATAAATTAGATTTGATTAAATCAGATTAGATTAGATGAGGGATTTGCCAGATTTGTTTTTGGTTTTACCTCCAGTAATTAAATGTGGCTATTTATTGACAGACTTGAGAGTTCCAAGTTGAATTCAGTTTGTTAGGAAGTGAATATGATTTCCGTGTGGCCCACAGGAGGCAGTGCAAGCATTAACTAAATACAGCACATTGGGTCATTGCAAGTGTTTCAGTGAACATGAAGTCCCCTCTTGATGCCTCCTCTTACTGTTTTGCTGATGTTAGTTATCACTAAGGCAATGACTAAGCATTGAGTGCATGTTTGTTTTTTTCCTGTGGACTATTAATGAAGTTTGTCTTATTACATTAAAATAGCTTCAGCATAATAATCTTCCAAAGACACAGAGCAAGCCATTAGGAAGACACACAAAATGAGACTAATTCAGTTTCAATTGAATTAGCAGATTAAAACACTTGTCCCAGGCCTGGAGTGACAGGCTGACTGATTGTAATAATCATACTGTTAGTCACTTAATAATGATGACATTCATTTAATAGTGGGATCTACACAAAGAAAAACATGTAAATTAATTTACATATTTCTAGTATATAACGACCAAGACATAGATGTAGATTTGCTCTCGTTGGTTATTAAAAGCATTACTCTATAATACTGCCTATACCAGCTGCAGCAGCAATGTCCTAGATAAGTTATTTACGTCCGAGTTGACCAATGCAGACTATTGTAACGTTTGTAGTAAACAATTTGTTAATAAATGTGTATTTGTACTCTTTTCTTGGCTTTTTGTCTTTTATTTTGTAATGTTGCCATTTCACCAGTTGAGGACAGTAGAGATTTACTAGTCTGAAATAGACTATCTGGGCTATTGCAACCAATTACCCAGTACTATATTCAGTTCAAAAGGAAAACTTTAAGCGACTCAAGATCCTCGCAGCTCTAGGTGTTTGGTACCAAACTTCCATCCAACAACTATCTGAACAACTTGACTTTAAACAATTTTGTGTGGATGCTGGAGCCTATTCCTATAGAGCCTTAACACTTTTTGGATTTGAGTCCAGCACCCTCACAACCTTTGTTAAGATGAAATGATTCAACATCCTCAAAACTCTGTTTCAAAATTTTTATCCATTCATTATCCCTCCACTTAACCTTAACCAGTGTTGTAGGGGTGATAGAGCTTATCCTTATAGGGCAAAAGGTGGAGAAACACCCTGGACAGGTTGCCAGTTCATCACGGTAGACAAACATAAATTAACTCACGGAATTTGTGAATATATAGGTGTCTTTCTGTGGCCAACAGTGGCTATAAGCGCCAGAGCTTTAATTCATATAAATATGAAAACTGCACCTGCACACTAATGCTAATTTCTGGTAGCACCGTTATAGGATTCTTGTAGCTTGTTAGCACCTAGCTAATGGAATGTCTTGTGTGAAAAACAGTCAAGTAAAAATTATTCAGTAGAGTTGAATAGTGTTGCCTCATCATGGTGTAATGGAGGCTGTTTAATGAAGTTGTGCGTCTGAAGCCCCTCTTCCTCCCAGCATAACTTCTATCCTTCCCTACCTTCCATTTCCTGTGTTTTCACCCTACTTGTGTTCGAAGAGGCTTGTGGATGCATCTGTCTGCACCACTTGACCCAGTCTGATTATACTCCCATGGTTAAGTGTGGAAAATTCTGATAAAAAAATCACTAGAAGGTCACTGTGTTCCTTGCACATTATGTACACTTAGATTGATCAAAGGGTGTTTTAGAGGTCACTATAGTCTTTGGCCTGTTGCTTTCCCAACCAGGGTGTCTTCAAGAAGGTCAGAGAAAATGTCAGGTTTTTATAATTTGTGTGATTTTTCTTAGTTCACTGACATTTAATACTGTTGCCTGGACCTTTTCAAATGCAGGTCTATGGATGTGCCTCAAGGTGGAGAGTGTGAGGGAATTTATTTGACAACTTGCAAGGTCTCTCAGAGAGTGCTTCGTATTGGCTTGACAGCATCATTGAAGAACATTAGAGAAAATCGTGTTCAGTGCTACTGTGGAGTTGGAGCACCTGTCCCAGGAGTAATAAGTTTTTTGTTGGGTGCAGATTACTCATCTGCACGAGTTCCAGCACCACAATACCCGAACTGCCTCTCAGCCGCCCTGAGGTGACCAGGGTTAATGTTAAGCATTGGTGTGTGTGAATGTGTGTGTGTGACAGGTCAGAGTCAGGGGACATTACAGACAACGGAGCGTTTCTGGTTCCATCCACTACTTGTCTGGACCTTCACTGCAAGAAGATGAGAAATGCAGGCAGGACAAAGGATTTGGACAAACTTGACTAAAAAGAATCTGTGGCCAAATGTGTGGCCTTCGCCACTGGGGGAACTGGGAAGAGTCAGTGTTAATGAGAAGGTTTGTACAGAAGCATCTGTTTTCTTTACACTTTCTCCACAGTTTCTAGAGTGGTGGTGGCCTAGTGGGTACGATACTTGCCTCTAGATCAAGTGGTCGTGGTTTGAATCCTACCTTCAGCAAACCAACAGCAAGACACTTAACCCCGGATTGCATGGAGACTGTCCCCTGTAGTTAGGGAAGTTGCTTTGGATAAAAGCGTCTGCTAAGTGCCGTAACTGTAGCATTGTAGAAGAAGAATCTCATATCGGTCTTAATCCTTTCTTGTCTAATAACAGGTCAACCGCTGAAACATTCCAAATACGTTCAGGGTTTAACTAGGAACTACATTTTTACCATATTCCCGTTACCACCAACTAAGGCAAGGTAGTTTCTTTAGTGCTGCACTGGAGTTACAAAGCTAAAGTTGCTAACAAGTAATTGAAGCTTAAAGCCACTAGTTACCAATATGCAAACTACAGCAGTAAGGTATAGGCCACTTGCTGAAGTGTTGAGTTATTAAGTGATCTCAAATAGAATTGCTCATGTGGTTTCTGACACTGCATGACATTGTTATCTATAAAGCTGTAGCTCAATTTATTTTTTTAGCTGTGGAAAAGCTGGAGTGGGTAAAGTGCATGGATGCCTCCAGGAAAGTGAGTACTGTTAGTAGCAAGCTAGCCAGCCAATGATAGTGATATGAGTGATGAATCAAAACCCTGAACGATAATGGTCAGTGTTCCGGATTTAACGAGTGTTTTTGATCACATGTAAAAATTAAGGAATGTGTTGAGAACACCGTTCTGAGTTTCCAGATAAGAATTCCTAGTTGAGGAAGAGTTTTCTGTGATTCTCATTTTTTTGATAGGCAACAGTGTGTCTGATAGTGTCAGAAAACAAAAGTAAGTGATATGAAGATCATTCTCCATGATTTGAGGAACAAGTGTGATGTTTTAGTCATGGAGTTTGCTTGATGCTAACTGGATGGTAAACCTCCTATACCTGTTAGCTACAATACAATACTTGTAGCTCCAGTGCAGGCGAAACAAACTTAGCAAGTCACATGTTAAGTTTGTTTCACCTCACCTCTTGATCTGGGTGGCTCTTGCTGTGATCCAACCGTAAAAGGAAAGAGAGACACTGCTACTTTTCCAATCTGCCAATCCCACTTGTGGGACTAATAAAGGTTTATCTTATCTTAGCTTAGCTTATCTTATCTTTTCTATCTCCAGTCACTATGAAAGCTATCTAGTACAAACTTCTATGTCTTATGTGTGAAAATTGTGTTTTAATTTAAAAAAATCATGGTATACTATAACTGTCAGATTTTATGCAAGAAACTGTTGGAGTATCTCTTCAAATAATTTGAGTATAAAAGAAACATCCAGCAGTTACAAAAATGGCAGTACATCTGAATTTTTTCATTTGACATTCCATGACTCTGAAAAGAGCTACAAGTCCTCCGGCCTTTCCTTACGGAAAATAAGCACTATGTCTTTGCCAATCAAAAACACTTGATTTTTTCACTTGAACAAAAATAGCTAAGAGGTGCTCAAGTAACAATGGATCGCTGTTATGACGCAAGCATGAATGGGGCCAATAACTGCAGGCTACTAAAGGAACACCAGGCAGCAATCATTTCAAGCTATTTCTATCCACATTCATTGTGTTTGACAGGCTGTTTTTGTCGATGGCCGAATTTCTTGTAACTCTTGAGTGCTTTCTGTCTTTCACTTATGGACTCTCAGCTCAGGCGCCTTCCCTGAGTACTAAATGTGGGAATAAGCCACAAGAGACTATTAAACAACTGTTTACAGCAGCCATTACATTACTGCACCAAGTACTAATCTACTTCTGATTGCCTCTGCATGGGTGTACTGCCTAAGGGCTTCACTATGTGGCATTGTAACCAGACTTCAGCAGTCTCGTCATGACTGTAGTTTTGCATATAATCGCCGGTTGCTATGGAAGCTTGTGTCTCCTTAATAGTAACTAGGTCTGGAGATGCAAAAAATCCTCACTTTATTGTCTATTAAAGAGCAAATTCAAGAACCTTTTTGAAGATGTAATCATCAAGCAAAATTTAAAGTGAAATGCTTCATTCAGGAGAAACTGAGTCTGAATTGTTTACAGTGGTTAATGGGAACCAAACATCCATCCATCATCTGAGCCATTTATCCTAAACAGGGTTACATGGGGGGTACTGGAGCCTATCCCAGAGCTCGGGCAGGTTACCAGTCTATCACACAGATAAACACACAGTCACATCTAGAGGTAATGTAGCATCTCTTATTCACCTGATGTTCATGTCTGTACTGTGGGAGGAAACTGGAGAACCTGGCAGAAATCCATGCAAATAATCAGTCAGAAAACTTCATTAAATGTGTTACGACTGTCACGGAAGATAAATTTTTAATATAAAAGTAAAATTAAAAATAAAAGTCAAATAAGAACTCTGCAGTAAAATACTCTGCACAAAATATACTATGCTATGTGTACAAAATGTTGGGGTATTAATACTATTTAGTAGTGGGTGGCAGCTTACTAGGGTGGTGGTGGCCTAGTGGGTAAGATGCTTGCCTCTAGACCAAGAGGTCATGGGTTTGAATCCTACCTTCAGCGAAACCACCACTGGGGAGACTGTACCCTGTAGTTAGGGAATGGAAGTCGCTTTGGATAAAAGCTTCTGCTGAATGCCATAAATATTAATATATTAATATTAACACCAATAGTGGTTTGGAGTTTCGGTTATTGCACGTAACAAAGAGCGGTAGTAGATATTGACATAAATAGTGATATTTCACATGGTAAGACTATTGCACATAAGTGACTGTTCTGTCGTACTTGAACGCACCACAGCGTGAACAGCACAAAATTCATCCTCTGTATTTAACCCATTCACCAAGTGAAGCAGCAAGGTACCCTTGCTCAAGGGTACCTCAGAGGTGCTTAGCAGTCTTGGGAATCAAACCCACGACTTCCCGATCGCTGGGCGCACGCCTTAACCATTAGGATACCAGCTGCCAATAATAAGATGTTGCACATGGTACTGATTTATCACCCAATAAGAAAATTGCACACGAAATTGCACATGGTAAGACTATTGTGCATAAAAAGATATTGGGACAACATGCATCCACACAGAAACCCTAGCCTGCCCTGACAAAGAATCAAATCAGGACCTTTCTGCTGTAAGGCAACAGCGCTAACCACTGCACCGCTGTGCTGCCAGAACCAAACATCTAAAGAGCAAAATGCCTCTAGAGCCTATTTTAGAAAGTTATTACTTGACTTTACAAATATGTTGCCTGATTCCTGAGACAAAGTTTTATTGGAAGCATATGGCGGCCTCTGTAAGGCAAAGTGGTACCTAAAGAAAATAAATTTCTTTCAAACTTCTTTCACACTGTTTTATATGTAAATTTGATGTTTCATCATCATTTATGTAGACTAGTCATTATGTACAATAAATTAAATGGCTATATTTGCATTATTTACTGTGCAATCCCTGGTTCCTGTCACAACCACTGAAAAGAAATCAGAATCAGTAAAGAACCACTGCATCCCCAACCACTTTGAATGACTTGTTTACATCTTGGTGATTTATTAATTCAGAAAGTTTGAAACATGGACAGATAATGCAACATTTTAGTATTTTGAGTTATTTTACTCTATTATAAAAAGTTCACCCCATGTAAAGGGCAGCTCAAATGGAGACAGTGGAGTTACATGGTTTTAATACGGCAGCAATAATATGAATGACAGTTAATAACTCATTTAATACCTCTTACTGTACTAACATTTCATTTATTTGTTTAGCAGCTTTTATTTTATGTGGTATATATTTGACACACTGGTGAAGGTCCTGCTTGGCTCCAGGGAATGCTGTATTATTAATAAGGTCTCCAACTGTTGTGATATTGAGATAGTGCTCTTATATACTCAAGCGATTTATAGGGAACATTACATTTCCCTGAACAAATGTCAGTATTTGGTTTCATGGAGTGGTGTTTTGTATAAATGTATCGAGGAAAAGTAAGATCTAAACAAGGATAGAACTATCTTTGTCTATCTTTGATTCATGGAGACTTTCTTCCACCTCCAAAATCAGTGACATGACATAATGACTTAAATCTCACATGAGTGATGTGACTGGCTGCTACAGAAAAGACTGATGGTACCATCTTCAGCATGGTGCCATCAACATTTTGGACTTGAGGATTTTATCTTTTATAATAAAGAAACACCATTTTTGCAAACAGCATAGTGTATTTAGTACTAAGCATTTACTGAGTATTTCTGGAGTTTGTTTCGACTTTTATATGACTTATATTTTACATTGTTCTTGTCTTTGTGTCTCTGTGTATCTGTGCAGTCGTGGTCTAAGCAATTTCCTCTGGGATCAAGTGAAGTTTTCTGATTCTGAAACAGAGACTGAAATGTCACAGCAAGACCTGTCATAGTTTTTAAGCTGGCTGCAGTCATTTTTCACAGTTGCCTCACAATCACATGTTTACATGGAAACAAACAGACAGTGGGTGCATTTACATTGGTTGGGTTGAGACAAATGCATGTAAAAGGAAATAGAAATGCATTTATTAAGCCACTTGAGTCTTACAAAAACAAGCAAAGTTCTAACTTTTCATGATCCTGACAGGCCTTACAGACAGTTGTATTTACACTACAGAATAGCAGTTATTTTCATTCATTTGAATAGTGCTACATTCACGCCATGTAAACTTCAGTGTCATAAATTTTCAGGCATTTGCTGCCTCTGTACTGTCACCAATACTGATGATTATCACTTGCCAGTCAAATGCCAGTCACTTGCCAGTCAAATACCTGTCGAGTTGTTTTTACCGAACCAGCCTTACAAGGCATGTATCGATTCTCTTAAATCTCTGAAATCCGAATAGAGTCTTGAATTTTGACTCACAGTTGAATCTAGAGTTTCTGGGGTTAGAGTCCAAATTAACTCTGCATTCTCTGCGGTCTATTCAGACTCTTTAAGATCTGAGTCGACTCTTGAGTCTCGGTTTACATGTTGGTCATATACTAATAAAAGAAATAAGGAAACAACTGCCATAGTCATAGCCTGGAATCATTTTATGATTATATGTTATGCCAAACTTAAACATTTATACTGTGAAATACACAAAAATATCTGGACAGCACTTCAGATGCTGGTCCAGACATTCAGTTCCAAACACACAGTTTGTATAATTTCTGTAACTGTGCCATACCACAAACAAATAAAGTGCCCCACGCCTGAACTGTACCCATGCTGCTCAACGGCAGGGCCAAAAGAGCCGAGCTGACTGCATCACTGCTTTCTGATTGGTCGAAATGTCATCACAACAGGGGCAGCTAATAGCCTAGTGGCTAGGGCATTCGCCCTGCGATCAGGAAGTTGTGGATTCAAATCCCAAAACTGCTAAGCACCTCTGAGGTACCCTTGAACAAGGTGCCGTCCCCGGGCACTGTGTTCCTGACTTCACTTGGTGAATGGGTTAAATGCAGAGGAACAATTTAGAGCTGTTCACACTGGGCGCTCATGTATGACAGAATTTTCACTTCAACATGGAAAGAGACCACTGGGTTTTTTTTTTTTTTACTGTCCGTGCAGAAAAACCACAATAGAAATGCAAAGATACATTTCAGTGGGAGTTTTCTATGACACTAACAAATTTATCTTTAACAAGGTAAGAAATGTGAAGGTGTACCAGGACATCACTAACAAGTTAGCTAGGTTAGGTATTCATTGCACAGCTAAACAATTCAGAGGAAAAAAACTCAAGACTATGAATAATAAAAGATTACAATTTTAAAAGTGGCTCTGACAGAAAAACTTTCCGCTGGTTTGACTCCATGGACGTCATTTTTGGGCGATGACTAGCCATAAACTGTGGATCAGAAGCACAATTTTGGGGCTGAGATACATTGGAAAATCAAGGGTGCTACAACTTCTGTGCCACTGCAACACAGGTTAGGTACAGCACGGTTCCTGTAGTAGCCTAGTGGGTAAAACACTTACCTGTGTACCCAATGACCTTTAAGTTGCAGCTTCAAACCCCCCACCTTCTTCCGGTGTGTCCTTGAGCAAGACACTTAACCCTCAGTTGCTCCAGTCCCTGTAACTAATTGTATGTTTCTCTAGATAAGGGTGTTTGCCAAATGCCCTTTACCTGTACATCTATGATAAGGCACCATAAGCTCACCATTCCCAAAGCAATGCTAGAAATTAAGCCTCCTAGCACTGGGCTGGAACTGCTTTCTCTAAAGTGAAAGAGCCATTCAATTAGCTCGAGTGGCTAATAGCCAATACCTGGCTAAACTAATGCTTTTTTTTCCAACACCTAGTGTGAAACTATCCCAGGAGAGTAGAGGCTGTCACTGAAGCAAAATTAGGGACAGACTGCCCTATTAATACCCTTCAGGAGAAACAGTGGATGAGCAGAGTCTACAAACTGTTGGACATCCAGCATACGTGTTAGAAGTGCTCGGCCATGGACGTGGGTTCGGGGGCTGAGGAGGGAGGCAGTCTAGGGAAATTAGAATAGATGCGCTCATCACAGCACCTCCACCGCAGTAATGCCACACTCCTCTCCAGGCAATTAGTTAATTGCGTTTTAATGTTAAGCCCATAGCAACAGATGAGAGCGCTCTCCTTTTCTGCTGGGTTAATGCGATCAGAGAGAAAGAGAGAGAGGGAGAGAGAGAGAGAGAGGGAGAAAGAGACAGATTAAAAGAGAGAGAGAGGAGAGAGAGAGAAAAGAGAGAAAGAGACAGAGAGAGAGAGGGAGAAAGAGAGAGATTGAAAGAGAGAGAGAGAGAGAAAGAGAGAGAGAGAGAGAGAGAGAGAGTAATAATAACAATACAACCACGTAACTGAGGAAGCTGCAATAAACAGAGTAATTGTCTAATAAAATCTGGTGTCTTGTATAGGAGACAGAATGCTCAGGACCAAATGTACGTGTGTGTGGGACTGCTCTGCATTTTTTTTTTCTCTTCTTTTATTGCTGAGCATATGCAGACGATTTTGCATTGGCTTATTTTTTGTCCCCTCCACCCCCTCGCTCCAGCGGTGTTTTCCTGCCTCCGGACTGTCCTTCTATTCATTCTTTCTCTCTCTCTCTCTCTCTCTCTCTCTCTCTCTCTCTCTCTCTCTCTCTCTTTTTTCCTCTCTCTCTCTCTCTTTTTCTTTTTCTCTTTTCTCTCTCTCTCTCCATCTGTCTCTCTCT
>JBBJLS010000041.1:32265464-32281819 GCA_037577275.1 Bryconaethiops microstoma | reverse complement strand
CTGATCATTATATCTATGCCACAGTGTGCGTCTATCTGACTTCACACTGAAAATATTGAAACAGTTACTTGATTGGTTCCTGCGGTTTAATAAAACCCACATGCAAGTCTATTGCAAATCTAATATTACTCATAATTCAAAAAGTTGATGTGACTGAAAAAAAACTGAAAGAAGATCTTAAATCAGCATGAAAAACTGGTTTAGAAAAGTGTGTTCTGGTTTCTGATGATTACAATTTTTTTGTTGTTGTTGATGACCTGTGTAATTAGCTGATTAGTTGGATCGGGTGTCTTAAAGTTGGGGAAACAGCAAGACATGCAAGGCAGAGGTACACCAGGACTAATGCTGTGAACTTCTGGTCTAATGTTATCTTGATGATTCATTCTCGTTTCACATGCAGGTTTTGACTTTTCCCATTGTCCCCCCGCCTGCCCATCTGACAGAAATGTGGCTTCTGGAGAAGATCCGTGGCTCAGTGGAGGGCAATGTGCTCCGAGGGGGCGAGTCTGCTGACAAGCAGGGCAAAGCACCTACGCACAGCAATGTGCTCACACCTGACAAGATCCCAGACTTCTTCATCCCACCCAAGCTGGTGTGCTGCCCTCCTGAGGCTGAAACACCTGAGATGAAGCCCAAGAACGGACTCCATTCTTCCACCTCTGAGCAGACCATCTGCCGCAAGACGCCCCAGAGTGGCTCACGCAGCCCCCGGCTCATCTGCAAACTGGCTGGGGACACCAAGAACCTGCTCAAGGCTGCCAACCGCCACATCATCCAGATTGAGAGTGCTGATGACTTGGCTGTAGGCGAAGTGGGCGACCTGAACACTAATGCAGACCCACAGTCCCAGACTGCCATGTCACTACCATATGTACCCAAAGCCCAAACCTCATATGGGTTTGCGACACTCATGGAAAGCCCACACACTCGTCGCAAGGAATCCCTCTTCCACAGTGACCCTACCAGCCCCTTAACCTCACCCAACTCCCAGCGCAAGACACAATCGGGCAATCGTCTTGATCCGGGTGACTGTAGTGCCTCACACCCCAACCCTTACCGTTATTTCAGTGGTGGTGAGAGCGACACCTGTTCGTCAGCCGAGTCTTCACCTTTCAACTCACCCTTGCTGTCCCGTTCTGCCTCCTTGCTCAAAATGTTCACCCATGAGACACAGGCCAAAGTGTCCCGGGCCAAGCGAACATTCGCTCGGCACTCGTCACTGTCCACAGACGAGTGCAGCTCAGTGGAGACCAGCCCCAACATCCAGCGCCGCTTCCGCTGCCCACCTTCTCCTGCCATGGGCGGCCGCAGAGCAGGGGCGGGGAATCTGGAACGTCTGACCCAGCACACAGTGGTGCTGCACAAGGGAGGCACATTGCGCCTCTGCACAGACTACGACACTGAGGCAGCACGACTTCGGGTGCGTGTACTGGCCGCCGAAGATCTCTATGATAAACAAGTGGATGTCAAGAGCATTAACTGCTGCGTTTCACTCTACCTGAACCCCGGCAAGCTGCAGAAGCAGCGGAGCAACATCATCAAGAACAGCCGCAATCCAGTCTTCAACGAGGACTTCTTCTTCGACTCCCTGCCAGCCTCTCAAGTGAAGAACCTGGCCATCAAGATGAAAGTGGTCAACAAAGGCACCAGCCTCAAAAGGGACACACTGCTTGGAGAGAGAGAAGTGCCCCTGAAGGAACTGCTCACAGGTGTTTAGTGCAAACCAGCTTTCCCAAGCAGTAAAAGGAGTTATGAAAGAAACCTAGAAGTTTGGGGAAAGACCATGCCTAAAATTTACCCTTTCTTATGTGTAGTTGTCAGTTTATACACTAACATGTATTTACAGTTATGACCATGTCATCAGGTACCCGTGATATTGACTATAGTTACTGACTGTGGCACAATTTGTTAAGCACAATTGATCAGCAAATCTTTACCATGTTCTTTAGTGGAAGAGGGTGACCAAGGGCCATGGCTGACCACACTTTATTTGCATGATGGACCGTTCTCAGCACAGCAGCAACATTGACATGGTGGTTGATGTGTAGGATGATAAATTTTGCGGAAACGGTCTTCAGTACAAATCGGTGCTGCTGCTAAACAAACAAAAAAGAAAGCTCTTGGTGTTTCATTATTTCAAGTTATGTTTCTAATTATGAAATGAACATCTTGTAATTATCTCATTATTTTCATTCTCTCATCTCAGTATCTCATTACTGCAAGATAGGTTGTAGAAATGGCTCATAATAACGAATATGGATAATTATGAGATATGCTATCTTGTAATTCCAATACACCACTACTGTAATAAAATACAATCTTATAATTAAAAGACGTTTTGTCTCATACTTGACAAAGTAAGTTTGTATGATGTACTGTCTCATAATTGTCATTTTCTTAATACATTTCTTTATCATAATAATGAGATATTCTTATAGCATATTATGTTGTTTTTATGAGAATTTCTTACAATAATAAGATACTGTTTCATAATTACAAGATGTTTTTACAAAATTATGATATACGCTGAAAGGTTTATTTTTTGTTTAGCATGGCAGCAATAAACACCTGTACTACAGTCAGTAACTATACCTACGAAGTGCACCTGTATGTATCTGATGAAATGGCCAGTGAGTAGGTATATCTAAAAACTGCAAAGTTTCTCTACCATCCAATTCTTGTATCCCACCTCCTCCCCATTCATCAATCCAGTCTGCACATACAGTGACCACATGTTGAATGTGTAGAACTTTTTTGAAAGTTGTAGTAGCTTTGGACTTGATCTTAAGTACACAAGGTGTTTCTTTTTTTTCCCTTTCCTGCTGCAAGAGGTCACCTTTCCAGTCTGAAGACAGAAAGTGTGTTGGTGGGAAGGGTTCAGTGTGCATGTGTGTGCATGTGCGTAAACACACAGTGTGTCAATGTTTGTACACCTTTGTAAATAGAACCTGCAGCTATAAGTGTGCTTTTGTAAGTGTGTGTTCCCAATTTTGGTCTCCGTGAGATGTGGGTTTCTATGTTTCTATGTGGGTTTCTAGTTCCTCTGGATCACTATGGATACTCACTTCCATAGACGCATCTGTACAGCCGATACAGATGCTCTGTTCCTTGCAGATGTACAAAGAGGCTTTGAAGTGCCAGATACAAATGCATGCTTTATGCTTGAAATACTAAACTTGTGACAAAGACTGTATTTTCTGTATCACTATCCTGCCAGACTGTCGCTGTTAGCCTTTTCTTGGACCTTTTCACTGGAGCATGTGCGCGATCATGGCATTTAACTGTTCCTGCTTTGTGGAATTTTGGTTCTTTGTAGACTATTATACTTCTAACGATTTCGGCCAAGTATTTTTATGGTAAAAAAAATCACCCTCCAGCCTTACAAATGACAAACTGCACATATCGACCAACACACGACTATACACTATGGACCTTTTAAAAGAAATTGCGGTAAATACTGAGCTGCTGTATGTTGGATTTCAGTGGAACTGTACTTGAGTATTTGTACAATGTCTTGGCATGTTTGTTGAACTTCGTGTGTAGGCGTATCTGCACGGATAATAGTTCTGGTTTCTTTTTTTTATTTTGGTTTGTTTCTTACCAGATATTGGATCTCATTAGCCCAAGAGAACAGCTGTTGACTAAAACCACCTACATTAGAGCAAACATCTGTATTACTCTGTTATTAAATTGCTTTTCCTTGTCCTTAACAAATGATTTCAACGTAGCCAGTTTTAACTTCCTGCTGTCATAATAGCATTGGGATAATGGGCCAGCATTGGCTAAGACTCTTCGTAGAGCCTCTTATTTTTCATTGATTCAGAAAGCATCTTCAGTGAGAGCCTTGAGAGCTCTTTAATCAAATTAGCCTTCGAGTGTTGCTACTGTAGAGCTTGTAGGAAAGCTAAAGCTGCTATTGGCTGACTACGTGGTTTGTCAGTAGGGAATGGCGTGTCAGTGTTGCTCTTTGTTTGCTGAATTCCTTTCCTGGAGGTGGCATACCAGAGTGGGATTTCGAAACCATTACCAAATTCTGGATTGTTTTTGCTAACCAGGGAGGTATCAATTGGAGGGTGGTGATCTGAGATAATTAAGGGGCTAGCCATCTTCACTCTTAAAGAAAGCTACCACACAAGATCTATTATCGAGCCATGTTTGGAAATGGTATATGAGTGTGAAGAACCTTTTAAAGGTATAAAGATTCTTCACATAATGCAAAGATTCTTTACCAATGTATGGGTTTTTCCTAGAACATTTACATTCTATTATGTTCTTATAAAAACGGTTCTTCTGTGGAACCAGGCAAAGAACCCTTATTGAACCCTTTATTTCTAAAAGGGCTTTCAATGGATCCCAACAAAAATTCTGCACTGGCATAGTTTGCTGAAAGTTTGTTTAGATTTTATTCAAAAAACTATTACACTGACAAAATGTTTCTTCTGGTGCAATTCCATGCAAGAAGAACCATGTTTGGTTCCCTTCAGTGGATGGTCCCTTCAGAACCATTTTTGTATATGAGATGTACTCATGTGAAGAACATTTTAAAGTTTAAGGAACCCCTATGTAATCGGCTCTATAACGATCAAATTATTTTCCTAGAACTGTACATCCAAGGAAACGTGAATACGTGTATGGGAAAGCTTTGCTACACAAGTTCACTTCAGTACACTTGCAAGAAATGCAGGGCCCAGACCATTTTAAACCCATTTCCGATGCCCTCTTCCCAAAACAATTGGTAAAAAGGCTGAGTAATGTATTCCCAGCTCTATTCTGAGCCCTTATTTAAAGCATTCAAAAAGCAGACATTAGATTTCCTATTCGCTCTGTTAAAAGAGCAGAGACTCATATTCTCTCATGAACAAGGAAAGTGCAATTACACTGGAGGGGGAGAGACTTTTATTACCTTGGATTGGCAGAAATCCCTCAATCTGAAAAAGGGCTAAAAGAAGAGCCTGGGCACTCTGAAAGTGAAAGAGCTCAAAGTGGGGGCGTTAGATTGATATTCATTTCAATATCCATGTTTCTGTAGAGGAGATTAAAGCATTTCGCACATGTGTTCAGAATTAATGAAATATGAAGTGCCTATCCATTGAACTTGATGCCTGTCCTTTTGTCCGTCACGAGGTAGGCCTGCGTGTGCAACCCTTTTCTTCCCTATTGCATGTGTGTGTGCACATTATCCGTGATACATTCATTCAAGTGGAAATAGATGTATGGTAATATTGTACTTCTGAGTTATATTGTGTGGGTGTTCTCATATTTTACAGATCCTGCAGGTAGATATTATTAGTTTTGGCTGGATGCATTCGTCACTGTTGACTTTTGTTGTTTATTTCGCCCAGCAAAGATTCCAGTGGGGAGTTCGTTCTTTGAAGCTTTTCACCCCACTCCTTTAGATCCCAATTTTACATTAATCCTCCAAACCCAACCTGAAACATGGTATTGACTTGTCTATTTTTGGTGCCTCATTCAATAAAGTTTGTGTAGATGGTGTGATTACGCTGCTTTTTTTTGCTCTAAAATATTCTGAGGAGGGCTATAATGAACCTCTGCTTTGTCACATAGTTAAGCAATGTTGAGGTCTAGCTACATTTTACATTTGACAGTGAGTACAGCCTTATTATACATTCCTGTCATCTGGTTTGTTTTATGAGCAAGCCTTGAACTTGACCGTAATGTAAGGAAATTAGAATGTCTTTATATTTACCCAGAGCAGGGCTTAAATTAACAGACCAATTCATATGGCCTATCAAATATGTAAATAATACTCACACACACACACACACACTTTATGCTCAAATATTAAGACGAAACATTTACATGTTATGGGTTAATTTGCCAGACCCACCAAGTACAGTGGCTGATAACCTAACATAAGCTATATAAAATGTGATTATGCACATCTTTTTCATGGTAAAAGAGAAAAGATCACTCCATGCAAGAGGATCCATTCAACCAATAACCTGACAAAACATCAGAACTCCACCCTGAGTGGACTTGCCTGTAATTTAGCAATGGCTGTCTAAATTAACTTCATTGTTTATTACCTTTGCTGTAGCTGAATCTGGATTCATTCATGAGGCATTGGCAGATACAACATGTCAAAAATAAGAAATAAATGTAACTTAGGAATGAGTGGACCAATACTAAGATACTGATTCTTATTAAGACTCGGTGCTTTTGTGAAACTGAAGTGGAAAACCGAATTTCCATCCATATTTCAAACTAAATGTGTCATTGGTGCTGTAAAAAGTGAAAGTGTAGCAGATTCATATGTTGGATAGGAGCTACTTCTCATTACACCCTCCACCTCTGATGATTCACTCTCTCTCTGTCTCTCTGTCTCTCTCTCTCTCTCTCTCTCTGTCTCTCTGTCTCTCTCTCTCTCTCTCTCTCTCGCTCTCTCTCTCTCTCTCTCTGTCTCTCTGTCTCTCGCTCTCTCTCTCTCTCTCTCTCTCTCTCTCTCACACACACACACACACACACAAACACACACAGACGGCTACATGAGATGAGAGTACTCTGCAATGACAGATCATATAGAGTTTGTTCATTCCACTAGGTCAGTTCATGTGGTGGTTTATTCAATATTAATACAAAGGCTGCACGGATGCCTATATTTACCGGTTTTCACTGTGTAAATCATCAAGAATTCCCATTTTGATATTGTTACAACAAGATTTTTTAAAAGTTTCAGTCTTTGTACAGGTATTGAAACACTAGCCTTGGTATTACTTTGTAGCAAATCGAAAAAGAAATCAGTGATATCGCCCATCTCTTATGAACCCAGTATCAAATGCACCCAGTGAGAATCCCAATTTTGCCAGCATTTCGCTCAGTAACTTCACTACTGTTTAGCAGGAATGCCAATGCAATAAGAGTTCCATATAATTCTCCTATTTATTGAGTGTTCAATAACAGCAAATCTAGCTGTTATTGAACACTAAATATTTATTAAACACTATGTATTTAAACTACAACTACTACTACCACTAATTATTATTATTATTATTATTATTATTATTATTATTATTATTATTATTATTACCAGCACTACTACTACTACTAGATCTATAAGTAGTTGTGGTTTGTGGTGGCAGAAAAAGTAGTAATAAAAATAAATAGGTGTGATGTGTGATTATGTGGTTGCTGTGGAAACTGTGGTTGTTGCTCAGTGGTTGCTATGGCCTCCAACTTCAACTTTTTAACTTTCTGTGAAAGTACTTTTAGAGGTTCCATTGACCACCACTGTGAACAACTCTGACAGAGTTCCTCCAGAACGGAGCATCTCACACCAAACCCACTCTGTTCACACCTGAAACAGTTAATTATGGGAGATTTTAGAAATGGAGTTCCCCTTTGAATGGCAGATGGCCTGGGGGTTGTGTGTGGCCGCAACGGACAGAGATTGCCATCTAGCAAACCCAGCTCTCACTCTCAAACTAAAAACCTTTAGTCTCAAAGTTTTAAAATCCACAGTGCATGGATGACAACAGGAGATGTGGGGGCACCACACAAGTGTGAGTGGATACAAGCAGTTAGGAGAACCAGAGAAAAATCTCCTGAACCTGTCACACTACCCTACTTTACTGTTAACCTGTCACACTACCACACTTTACTGTTAACCTGTCACACCACCCTACTTTACTGTTAACCTGTCACACCACCCTACTTTACTGTTAACCTGTCACACCACCCCACTTTACTGTTAACCTGTCACACCACCACACTTTACTGTTAACCTGTCACACTACCACACTTCACTGTTAACCTGTCACACCACCACACTTTACTGTTAACCTGTCACACTACTACACTTTACTGTTAACCTGTCACACCACCCCACTTTACTGTCCTTCAGACATGTTTTTCATCCAGAAAAGTTATGGCCTCAAATCGGCTAACTGAACTTGCTAGCAGCTTCTAGCTAAAAAGCTAAAACAAATGTTTATGGGCTAATTATTTGTAGTGAAACCACAACAAACCGTGATACACTTCTTTGTTTGTATCTGACCTTAGTGTCGATGAGTCCTGTTTGAGTCTGCTGTTTCTTTAGCTCCGCAAGACTCATAGATTATAAAGATAGACTTGAATGAGTGTATAGTTTTTGTTGTAACTGGCCCCTCATGGAGAAGACCACCAGGCCAGCGGCCCTCTAATCTGAATTTGCTTGCTAGTGTTAGGCTCTAAGCATAGCACTAAAATCATGACCGTGAATGTGAAACAGCAAGCCATCATTTTCTGCACAAAGTGAAACTTTTAAAGCTATGTAGCGAGTAGCTTTCCCCTGGTATTAAAATGTAAATGCTAAGTGCTAGGAATTAATGTGTCTATTCATTTCAGCGCCTGCTGGCTCACAGTAAATGAAGCAAAAGTCTACAAGCTGTCACACTGGCACAAAAGAATGATATGAGTGTGACATGAACCAAAGCAGCAAAGCTGTGTCTAAAAGCCCTCGTAAGGTTATTGACTCACCTGGAATAAATCTAGAGTTTAAAAGCACCTGTTTGTTGAATGGACATCAAGGAGGTATCAGTGATTATGTGGGTGTTTAATCAAGAGCTCATGCAGATAGAGCTCTTGCAGATAAGGAGAGCTATGGCCATGGGTTTCAGGAAGCTGGTTTGTTTTGTAAGACAAAGTCTGAATGTAAGTTTAACTGCGATTCAGAGTGTGTAAATTTACTGTAAGGGCTGTACGTTTGCCAGCTGCAGGTCAATAAATCAACAACCAATCAAGAAACATCAGAGTGAAAACAGCCCAGAATAAAAACTGGTCCCATTCGACAGAGTATGGTAGTTGTCTTCTTATAGACCATACTCTGAAAACTTCAGGAACAAAAACAAACCAGTTTAACATATTTATACTGCTAAACAGTCAAACCGGTAGCTTGCTTAGTATTCAGACATACCTCGACCATTGTTGTCAAACAGGCCATCTCCCAGCAAACTGTCACAATATAAAAGAGAACAAGAACGTACCTTGCCAGGAGTGACGCCCGTGTAGCATGAAGGAAGAGCCCAGGCGCAGACAGAAGCAAGATGGCTGGATATTCACGCACTTTGATCTGCGAACGCTCACAACCAGAGTTAAGATTCCCACCGGAATCCGCGTTCACTAACATGCAGAGTAAGCGGGTGAGTACTCACGTGAAGAGAGATCGCTCATCAGACGATAGGGTTGGGTGAACTCAATGACTGAGCAATGTGGAAGTCTTCATATCCTGTTTATATACCCTGTGACGTGATTATTTCCTGTGTCCCGTGCGCAGGTGACAGTACCCCCCCCTCCAGGGCCGTCACCAGATGGACCCGGTCGGGAGGATACCCAACAACGGTAGTCCTGAATCAGAGTGGGGTCCAGGATGAACCGACCGGACCGTAGCCCTCCCAGTCAACTAGGTACTGGGTGCCATGGCCATGGCATCGTGAGTCAAGGATTCGCCGGACGGTGTAGGCAGGACCACTGTCAATAATCCAAGGAGGAGAAGGATCCAGAGTGACAGGTGCCAGGGGTGAAGTGATGAAGGGTTTGAGCTGGGAGAAGTGAAACATGGGGTGAATCCGAAGACAGGCAGGCAGCTGGAGCCGAAAGGTGACAGGGTTTATCCTGTGGGTGATGCGGTATGGTCCAATGTTTCGGGAAGACAGCTTTTTGGACTCTGTGCAGAGGTGCATATGTTGGGTGAACAGACAGACCCTGTCACCTACATGGAACAATCGTCCCGGGGGGTGTCGACGGCAATGTTGGTGGATGTAACGTTGGTTGGTTCTCAGAATCGTTCTTCGTGCCTGTTCCCAGAGCCGTCGACACCTGCGGACCAATTGTTGGGCCGATGGTACATCAACCTCCGGTTCTTGGTGTTCGAACATCGGAGGTTGGAACCCATAACATACCTCAAATGGACTGAGGCCGGTTGCGGAGGATGTCAGTAGATTGTGGGACAACTCAGCCCAAATGAGGTAGTCGGAGTGCTGACGATCCACTACAAAGCACCTCAGGAAGTGCTCCAGCTGTTGATTGGCCCGCGCCGTCTGACCGTTAGTCTGTGGGTGGTAACCTGAGGAGAGACTGCATGAAGACTCGATCAGACGGCAGAAGGCTCCCCAGAACCTGGCTGTGAACTGGGGCCCTCTGTCCGAGACGATGTCCTTGGGGAACCCATGCAAACAGACTACGTGCTCGAGAACGAGTTCTGCGGTGGTTTTAGCCGAGGGGAGCCCAGTGAGTGCAACCAGGTGCACGGCTTTGGAAAAGCGATCTACTATGGTGAGGATGGTGTTCTTGCCTTTGGACTCCGGCAGGCCAGTGATGAAATCCAGCATGATGTGCGACCAGGGACGGCGAGGAACGGGAAGGGGTTGGAGTTCTCCGGTGCTGGGACGGTTGATGGTCTTGGCCCTGGCGCACCCTGGCCCCCCGCCCTCAAACCGGACCGACCGTGAGAGGGGCCCCGGCCTGGATCACGTATCACAGCCCCATCCGGACTGTGTCCGGATTGGAAGCGAGCCTTGCCTGAACCAAAATGTCCCTAAGGTTTAGATTTCTGTGGTAGGCCGATGTTTGGTGTTTCAACCTTTATGTACGGAGAAATTGGTCTCATCCACCGACTTATTTTTGGAGTCAAACTTAGCTCGCTTTCTCTTGTGTTAGATAGGCAAGTAATAGGTCCTAGCATTCAGGCAGACCTAAACTTTACAGCCAAAAATTTGAATTTGAAGTCAATACATCCTTATTTGGCTGAACAGGCCTCAGTTATCCATTTGCAAAGTGTGCGTATTGGTCACCTAAGAATCTCCTTGGTCTCTAAGAGAGGCCTTATGGGTTACCCCGATATTGAGCACATTTTAGGTGTTCATTATAATGTAAATAGAGTTTTGGCTTCATAACAAGAATGAGGTGTGTGCAGAACACTGAATTGAGCCACCAAAGCACTACATGTTTCTGAAGGGATCTGGACCTGGAGGGTTGTCCTTTGTTATTTTAGATCACTTCCAAAAGTTGGACATTATCTTCTGTTCTTTCACTTTTGTCTGAGAACCACAAAAGATTAAAACTATCCTCAAGGACGTGTCCACTGCTGTCATTCGAACAAGAAATTTAATTCTGTTTTTGATCAAGAAAACAAAGCATCTGTTGATAGCTCTGCTCCAAATGTCCAATTAAAATCTGTAGAGTTATATTTTTAAAGAGTGAATAGTGAAACGTTTAAAAAACAGATTAAAAACAGATTTAGCAATACTTAAAATATTTGATTGAGAATTCAGAAATATGGTCTTCAACATAAGCTTTGGGTCAAATAGGGACTACATAGAGGGACTATGAGCTTTGAATCAAATAATTGTCAGTTGTCAATTGTATTAGGTTTTGAGCAAACATTAAAAAAGGATTAAAAACAGATTCAGCAATCCTTTAAATTTGTGATTGAAAATTTAAAAAATGGGGTGTTCTACGTAAGTATTGGGTCCAAAAACATCTTTGTACCAAGATACTGGGTCATATTGGAAAGCGATGCATGGTCGCATGTTTCATTGCTGATATGCCAATCAAGATGCTGCTAGACCCAGGGGCTCAAGTGATGATGGTGAGCAAAGCATGGCTATAGGGCACGTTGTCAAAATCCAGTCACCTCAGTCCCTCATCACCAGTCAGCCCTTGGAATTATCTGCTACAAATGGTACATTAATGCCTCTAGTTGGGTGAGCAGACTGAATTTCTACAGTGAAGACCATGTATCCGTAGAAGAGAACTACAGACATCTGACGCCATGGGGGTTCTATGAATGGGTCTGTCTTCGATTTGGCCTTACCAATGCTCCAGTCACATTTCAGCAGTGTATGTAGGGCATGTTGACTGGTCTGTGGGATGAATGTTGTTCACCTTATCTGTACGATGTACTTTGTTTTTCCAAAACCTTCTGCGACCATGTGGAGGACTTGAGAAAAGTTCTGTGTCGCTTACGAGAGCATGATATTAAGCTTTGACCAAAGAAGTGTGAGCTGTTTAGATTCCAGGTGAGGTATCTGGGACATCGGGTGATGAGTGAAGGTGATCAAGTAGAACCTAACGACCTGGCAGCAGTATTACAACTAAAGGAGTGGGAGGCAAAGAATGTCAGAGAGGTCCAAGCTCTTCTTGGGTTTCTGGGCTACTACCACTCATTCATCCAGGAGTTCTCCAGAATAGCCCAACCCCTATTCAAGCTGCAAGAAAGTCCCGCTGGGCCCAGTAAGAGTCTTGGTAGAACTAAGTCTGCTAAGAAAAGCAAAAATTGTGGCCAGTTACCATCCAAGACACCAGTACAGTGGACCCCCAAAGATACTGCTGTTGTAACTCACCTTGTGGACATGTTAACTAACCCCCCCAATCTTGGCCTATCCAGACTTTAATTTACCATTCATCTTACATACCGATTAATCCAGCGAGGGCCTGGGGCCTGTACTTTACCAGGAACAAGGGGTAAACTTTGTGTAATCACATATGGATCCAGGACTCTTACACCTGCTGAAAAAAACTATCACCTCCATTCCAGCAAGCTTGAGTTTCTTGCCCTCAAATGGGCCATCTGTGATAAATTTCGTGATTATCTGTATTATGCCCCCACATTCACTGTCTATACGGATAACAATCCCCTTGCCTACATTCTTATCTAGTGCTGTCGGACACCACTGGGTGGGTGAATTGGCTGACTTCAACTTTAAAATGGAGTACAGGCCAGGCAAGGTGAATATTGATGCCGACACCCTGTCAAGGTTTCCAGTGAAGCTCCAGGACCACTTCAAGGATTACACAGAAACACTGTCACCAGATATTGTGTCTGCTATTTGGCAAGGGGACAAAGGTCAGAAAGCTGAGGACGTGCCATGGGTGACACCCCTACAGCTGCTTGGCAGTGATGATGATCCTCTTTCAAACAGCAAACCCATGTTTACATAAGAGGACATCAGAATTGCTCAAAAGGGGTGAAGTCATTAGATTGAAAAAATGTGGCTGGGATCCAAAGGATAAAGACAAAAGACAAATGTAATCAGGACCTCAACAACTGCTACATGAATGGAACAAGCTTCAGTTAGAGAAAGGGATCCTGTATCCGCAGGTTGGGTAAAACCGACAGTTGGTCCTCCCGAAAGCATTAAAGGCAATGGTGCTCAAACACCTGCATGATGACATGTCAGGGCTGACAAAGTCTTCCACCTTGGAAGGCAAAGGTTCTAATGGCCTTTTATCCATCGTGACATCGAAGACTATGTCATCTGCCAGTGCCCATGTATCAAGCAAAAGCACCCCACTGTCAATGAGAAAGCCCCTATGGGTTCAATTACAACCAGTGCCACTTTCGAGCTTCTGCCTGTCGACTATCTACAACTTGACCCCAGTAAGGGAGGCTAGGAGTATGTCTTAGTCTTCATAGATCACTTTACCCATCTCAGTCAGGCCTATCCGACACAAAACAAGTCTAGCGAAACAGCGGCTGAAAAGATCTTTTATGACTTTATTCCCAACTTTGGGTATCCACAAAAGCTCCACCATGATCAGGGCCAGGAGTTTGAAAACTGCCTATTTCAAAGGCTCCAGCAGCTTGCAGGAATTTCCCACTCACGCACGACTCCCTATCATTTACAGGAGAACCCTGTTGAGTGCCTGAACAGGACACTTCTCCAGATGCTCAGGACGCTGCATGTGGAAAAGAAGACAGCGTGAAAAGACCATCTTCCCAGCATACTCCATGCTTACAGCTGTATGAGATATGAAGCTGTGGGCTACTCACCCTTCTTCCTCCTCTTTGGGAGACATCCACAGCTACCCATCAATTTTATATTCAACTTTGAACTTGAAAGGCAGGCCCAGACACAACAGGAGTTTTCACAGCTGTGGACTTCTTGAATGCAGGAGGCATACCGGATTGCTTCTGAAAACAGTAAAAGGTCTCAGCAAAAGGGAAAAGGCACTACGATCAGAGTACCAGAGGAGCTGTGCTTCAACCAGGTGATGATGTGCTTGTCAGGAACTTGTCTGAGAGAGGTGGCTCAGGCAAACTCTGTGTGATTGAAAGGACAGGAGATGGACCTGTATATCGAGTTCAGGCAGAAACAGGTGATCGAACCCTCTGTGTACTCCACCGTAGCCTTCTTTTGACTGTCAGTGATTTACCCATGCACTGTGAGGAACAGAAAACTAGGAGCCACTAAGGCAAAGATGCAATGTGAACTCCAGACAGATTCCAGCACTTCTAATGATGAGGAGGAGTGTGCCCTGTGTCTTAGCCACACAGTGAGCTGTGAGCTGTAGCCCCAGAGTATCAACCCTTGACCCAATGGATGATGTGGTGGAAATGGGAAGTGCCCTGGACCTGGAAGTGGATGTTGACCTGTCACAGAGCCAGTTTGTGAGGCAGATCATCCCTTGGAGAGATCCACACGACTTGTCAAATCCTGAAGTGTGCTCACGTACAACCAAATTGGACAGCTCATGTGCCAGCCCTGGAGAATGAGAACAAATGCAATGTATGCTTTGGTGCCTTATCCTGGGTCGACTTGCTTAGTGGGTCCGGACAGGTGCTACTGCCCACTCTCGGAAGTACAAACATACCTACACTGACAAGGACAACACAGATGTACTTACTGACAGACTACAGACCTACATAACATACTACTGATCTACCTGACTCACACTACTGGTTACTGACCTGCTATGATACATACCTGACACACAAATGACTTATGACAACTATAGCACTTAACTGACAGACGATGGGAAGACCACTGCACTGACCTGCTAGACAGACTCATAGATTTACTTAACTCATTTACATTTACGGCATTTAGCAGACGCTTTTATCCAAAGCAACTACAGGGGACAGTCTCCCTGGAGACTGGAGCAACTTCCTTGCTCAGGAACCCAGTGGTGGTGTGCTGGAGGTAGGATTCGAACCCACGACCTCTTGGTCCAGTATCCTACCACTAGGCCACCACTCCTTGACTTTCCCCCATGGTTATTTTAGTTCTAGATGTTGGGAGACATCTCTGCAAGTGGGGGAGAGTGTAAGGGGATTAGAAAACCAGCCCAAAGGAAGTTTAATGATAAACAGTCACCCCTCCATTTTTCTAATTATTCATCTTTTATTTATTGTATCATATTTGTCCTAACTAAACTAATCAACTGTCAGGAACCTGGCCAAACTGTTGCCCAGTGTACCGTGGTGGATGAACCCAGTTGTGGATAGAACACGAAAGAGTTGGTAAACCACGAAGTTTGATCAGAGAACGCTTTCACAGAGAGTAAAGATTCCCACTGGGAATCCGCGTTCACAAACACATAACACAGTGTATATAAGCAGTGGAAAAGACCTGGAGTACTCATGGAACCAGTAGATTTGAGTTGGTAGTCGAGGGCAGGAGACTCAATGTCTGAGCACTGTTTGCTTACCACTTCACGTCCAGTGCCCCATGCATGTCACGTGAAAAATCAAACAGTCAGTTGAGGCAACACTGTTTATTAAGGCAGCTTCATGGTCCTTGGGAGCAGTGATCAGATGTATTACAACTCATACACTCAGGTTAGATAGCTATAGATACAACACCCCTTTTTCGGATTACACCCACTCTTTGTCTCTCTGCCAATAAGAGTAATAACTGAAACTTCCCCAGTGTTTTCCAATAGATATACTTATATCATACTTAGCGCATGTGAGCATCTAATGGATGATTGACAAGCTATGCGTGCAAAGATTCCATATGTTTCTCAGTCCCAGTGTTTACAGTGACACCAGACCCTGAATGGCCCACTATTCATGTCCATCCTGACAAAATACAAATCTCATGACCTCCTGACATAAAAACACACTCATGATTACTTTTGCCTGACTACCCCTAGATGGCTGGGTTTTCTCATCTTGAGTGGATTTAGATGTTTATTAACGTGCAGACATTTTGCTTTAGGTTTGTGGCCTTCAGAAAGAGCATCCTCTGTTAATTATCTAGACTTTTCTAGGCCCCTTCAAGGGGTCAAGGAGCACAGGTGGTTCTCCATCTGGAGATCCCCCAGAGAGCCCCCTTTAACTTCTAACCCTAACGCTGTGTAGACAATAATCGGAGTGAAGACATACAATATTGAATAGCCTTTTTTATCATTTAAATCATTTTAAATCTCTATCAACTCCCCCCTCTCAGACTGTAAAGTCAGAAAATCTAACTAAACAACAGGTATACTTGAATATTCAATAAACTCTGCACAAATTCTCTGAACAAATATATAACCAAACAGCTTTGGCACTATAAATGTCACGCGGAAACCGCGTCGAGGAAGAAGGTAGGAGGCACCACTGCAGACTTCCATGGTATAAGGGTTTATTAAAG
>JBBJLS010000041.1:32253608-32265364 GCA_037577275.1 Bryconaethiops microstoma | reverse complement strand
TATATATATATATATATATATATATAGATGTGTGTGTGTGTGTGTGTGTGTGTGTGTGTGTGTGTTTGTGTGTGTGTGTGTATTTGTGTGTGTGTATGAGATGTACAAGATATGGACTTTAGTGCCCAGAGATCTGGGGTTTTCTTTCTAATGCACTGCTGTGGAATTTAATAATACCTCAAATCCAAAACCCCCTATTGTATTTCTACTATGGTATGGTATCACTTTGATATTGACTTTTTTCACTACCCTTGTTCTCACTTCTCTAATAAAAACTGTCAGCAATTTTACACCAACCATCACATCAAAGTTCGTCAAAAGGCAAAAGTCTTAACTACTAGGTTTGTTTTGTCTTGATAGGTTTTAAAAATCAGACCTAACCATTTAACCAAATAGAAAGAGCATTTGGTGAATCCATCTCCAATAATTGAGCCATTTTGCGGGCACCAAGTAAATTTTTCTTAATTACTAGGTTTACATCTTATTCCTATTTCAGCAGGTGTCATGTATTTTCTGGTGTTACCACTGCCATCACATGGTCTTCAGGGATCTAAAACTATCGGACCTGGAGGCTTTGACTCTTCGGCGGCAAATGGCAAATGTTGCTATAGCAACTACGGGGCCATTGTCTTATGATGAAAAGGATAAATGAGAGGTCGTATGAGTTAAGTTGGCTTATTGTTTCTGATTATGTGAGGCACTGCTATACTGCTATATTGTCTTTATTGATGATGCAAGATGCCAGAAGCTTTCCAGCATGGTTGCCTTCAGGCTATAATTTCATCATGAGTGCCATTTTTCATTTCTTGGAGGTCTCAGCATCTCAAATATTTTTCTTCGATTGTTCTCCTTCTCTTACAGGTTACGGCAGTTGTGAGCTATTGATTCTTAACCACATATTTAAGTGAATGCTTTACACAAAGATTCTAATTCTGAACTTATTAGTTTTCATTCTTTTTCACAATACTTTGCAAAACAGTCAGGCCCCTCTTTTTGTTAAAACTGTTTATTTAATTTCCAGTATTGTTTTATCAGGAACCCCCCCCCCCCCCAAAGAAACACATGTTAAAAAGAACAATGCACAAAACCATCCAGCACTAAGAGTGACATCAAATTTATTAGAATTTTATTTGTCCAATTTGCCATCCCCTTATATCTATGTTTACAGCTGTTTTTTCCTTTCAAGGCATATCAATACAATTACCCAAACACACCTCAACCGCCTTGTACGTTTCTTTCTCATGTGCAGATGTGTTAATATATTGCTATTTTAATAATGTGAAGACAAAATACTGAAGAGACCAATTTAAATACCCCCACGTTCCAAGAATACCCGCATATAGTGAAAAAACGCGTTGTTGTGATGTGGTTTAAAAAATGTCTAAAAATGCCTATTTTTATAGTGTAAATCCTAAATATGCCTCCAAATATGCTCCCAAAACACTTTTATTTCATTTTAAACTAATTAGCCTTAAAGAAAATGTAACGTAAACCCGTATTCATACTGTACATTTTACACTGAACTCCCGCAGTGCTAGAGTGTAAATAGCGATGTTACCCCTGTATAGACTGCACTGTAATTAATGCACCGGCATTTTCTTTGGTACATGCTAGCGTTTTCTTTGGTGTAAGCAGGTAAATACAGTAATAAGTGAATTTAATTTAAAGTAATAAAAATACAGGGCTTTAGGAAGAACAAAACGAAAAACACGAGAACACTCGAGACGCTCCACGGGGAAAATTCTGGACTGCAGCATCACAGGGCAGCAGCCAATCAGCAGCAAGGAGAAATAAATAACATTCTCAGATGGGCTACTTTCAAACCTCCTGCCTCTGTGTACAGCTGACTGTGATGTCCGCCACACCCACTCGTCCTCGTGCTGGTTGTTTATGTTTGGGGCAGCGCTGAGCAGCGGAGGTTCATTCCGTTCAGGTGTCTGATGGCCTTGGTAACCACCACGTGGTGCACGAGACCCGGAAGTCACAGTAAGCTGTACTCAGAGGCGGCAGGTTCGAGAATCCACGATGGACTGAAACCGCGACTGCTGATCCGCGTGAAAGTGGGGGGTTACTGTAGTCCAAAAGTACTAGGTAAAAATCATGTGACATTAATATTTTTTTTCCAAAGTTTGGCGTTATAAGATGGTTAAGACTGAAACAAAGTCATTGAGAGCTTCGATAATTCTGTGTTCTAGGTAACCTTACTGTTTCAGAATTGTTTCCGGAGTGTCACATGCACGAGTCACGAGACACGCACAGGACGTCATAAATGAACGTGTCACAGGGTATAAAAACAGGATGTGAAGACTTCCTCTCCACTCGGTCATTCCCTCGACGGATGTTCAATTGCCATTTTGTGAGTACTCACCCTTACACTCTGCATGTTTATGAACGCGGATTCCGGTGGGAATTTCAATCTTAGTTCAGAGCGTTCACATAGCAAAGCGCGTGAATATCCAGCCTCTTCGCTTCAATCCACATCTGGGCTTATCCCGCTACACGGGCTCTACTTTCAGTCTGGGTACATTCTCGCTCACTCACCTCTGTGACACAGAGGTGGTCATAGAAACCAAATGTCCACATATATTAATTTAATGTCCCTCAAAGAAAGTTAATAAATAAAATGGTTATGATGAAAACTGCCTGATGTCTGAGACATTGTTTTATGATTGCTTTTTAACATCAGCTTTTCGGCTACAAATCCAGGGAATGGGTGAAGAAGTACATGTAGGCAATCTCCAAAGACAATCTTTTTTCTTGTTTTCTTATCTTTCTTATTTCAGTGTAAAGATATTAGAGTTGGTATTAGAGCTATGCTGAATTATGCATAAATGTTGAAAAATTTGCATAATTCTCCTTTAAGAAAACAAAGTTCTCTCTACAAAGTTACCATTTGGGAGATACAATGTTTTTATCGTGACAGTGACGATAAATGGCTAGAGCAATTATCTGCAACAAACTAATCTTTGAATGTATGTATATTCCACAAAAAGAGATCATGGTCTGCATTACGATGACAAAGGAACATAGAATCTCTGACACACGTACTCCGACAGAAGAAATTTCACATTGTCAAAACAAATGAGTCTACCATCACCTTGAATAAGGAAAGAAGTGTTTGATGTCAGCATAAATTACCCGATAAAAGACACAGAGGCCTTTCAGAAGCATAGCCCATAAGCGAGAAAAGAGAAATGATCATTTCGTCTGGGTAAACAGTAACCTACACTCTGCTGCGGAGCCTCATTGAACTCGTCGGTCATTTGTATGCTTAATTTAAATCAAAATGAAAAAATGAAAAGCACAGAAGGTAATAATTTGCTGCTGGTAGGAATGAACAAAAGGATAAGGATGTTTCTTTACTCAGCCTGGTGTGGAGAGGCAACTGGTAGTCCAGTTTGATTGGTCTGTGTCCACCTCCCAGAGACCTTTGAGAATGTAGATGAAAGCTTTTTGTGGGGTGAGCTTTGTTGATTGCAAGGTGCCATGAATGAAAAGGCATTAATGAGTTATTTTCGAAAACGGTGTTATGAAAACGGCTCAACAAAGAAGTCAGCATTAGAATTACAGGTTCAACTTTCATACAGTTGAATCCATGTCTTTTTTGGTTTTGGTTTCCTTTCAGCAAAGATAGATGAAGTGAAATTCACTTCATCATGTATCATTTTAACCATATTGTTACCTACAGTCAGTAAAGTATTAGTTTAAATATAGATCCTATTGTTGGCCCTATTCACCTTCGTTCATTGTTGGTTGAGATACATGTATACAGCAACAGAAGTATGTGAGTTCAGATGAGTTCAGATGTTGCTGCTACATTGCTAAAGGGTGTATGAAAGCACATAGTCATGCATTCTCCATGGACAGACACTGGCAGTAGAATGGGTTCTTCAGAAGAGTTTAGTGACTTTAACCATGAAACTGTCAAAGAATAGTCACCCTTGCCACAAGTCAACTGGAGAACTTTCTGCCCTGCTAAAACTGTCCCAGTCAACTGTAAGTGCTATTATTGTGAAAAGGAAGCATTCTGGACCAATAAACAGCTCCGCTATGCATCAGTAGACCAGGCCACCAAGTGCTAATGCACACAACACGTGAAAATCACTTACCCTCTATTGCATCTCTCTCTAAAGAGTTTGGTTTAAGTAAAATAGGTGCAAAGATGTGAATTTTAAAGTCAAATGCGGCATTAATTAAGGGACAATGAAAAACAAAAGAAAAATGATAGTAAAATTGTAATTTATTCATATAAAATGACCAAGAAGATAAGAGGATAACCATAGTTAAAACTTCAAAATTAGAACTACCAAAAGAAGGTTTACGCTTGCACGGGGGGAGTAGTGCATGTGCTGAAGAGGGGAATTAATGGACTCAATTAATTGAATAGCAACACCAACAGACCCCTTTTTAAAATACAACTTACTTACTCTGCAAACCAACAAACTGAAGAAATTTGGTGAACATTCACATAACAAACCTACTCATAGACTAAAGTGTGGATGTAAGGAGCCTTCTGTGTGACCCAAGACCCCTCCCACACCTCCCACAAACAGCCACCACTCTGACCCTGGCCCTGAAACAGATCAAACACAGTTGGCTTATATAAATATGCTTCTCCAAACAAATATACATTAAAAACCACATTTAAGAACCTTTAGAAAGTACAAACAGCAGGAGGTCTTCTAACAGAATTAATGTACAGACATGAACAGCGCTGCTGCAAGAAAAAGTAAACTGCAAAGCAGAAGACAGGGGCTGACCAGCAATATCCAGACAAGATAATTCTGTTTAAACTTTGTATAAACAGAATGAAACAGGAGATGTAAACAAGTATTTGGCTCAAACAGACAAACACACAAAAAGAAAGAAACCAGGGCAAAACAGTGAAACAAAGAAATATAAACCTGAGCAAAACAAGGCAACACGAAAAAAGGAACAAAACAAATATCCCATGGCAAACTAGCAGCTGATGATGTCGTTAGCAGGTGCATCAACAGTGTGATAGCAATGAAACTAAAATTACCTCAGAGGCCACGGAGGAGCATCCTACTTTACCATAACAAATTACCCTGTAGATAGGTGAGGCTCCCTTCCTCTACTGGATCCTCTCTGTGGTACTACACCCTACCGGCCTACAATTACCTATAAAACAGTTCAGCTCATTACAGCTCTCAACATGCTATAGAAGTTAAGTGATTCATTTAAACTTACCATATTAGGCTTGTGTCTCACCACTACCTCAGGCAGTTTAATGCTCCAGCACAACAGAGTGTGTGGTGCATATGAAAACTACAAACATCAAACATCAAACAGGAGCAAATGTTGCTTGCCATTTCAAAAAGAAACAATCTGTGCTGGAGACACACCTTGAGGGCTAGAGAAAGAGTACGAGATGACGCAACGCAGCGAGGAAGAACAGCTCAGGTGTTCTTTTATCCCAGCTCGAAATTTTGCTTATGAAAAAGCACCACACCAAACCATGTAAGTAAGGGAGGGCAATGAAGAAGTTATGAACTGAGTGGAAACATGGCCTACTTGTCACATCTGGAAGCAACATCAGCTTAAGAACTGTCGGGAGCATCAGTAAATGGATTCCTATGGATGAGCATATTCACACATGGCTAAGAAGCCTAATCAGTCCTGGGGTAGCTGGAGGCCTGATGGTTAGGGAGTTGCCCCTGCGATTGGAAGGTTGTGGGTTTGAATCCCAGAAATGCTAATGGTACCACTGAGGTACTCTTGAGCAAGGTACCATTCCCACACACTGATCAATGTGTGCTACATCACTGGCTGCCCACTGCTTCACTTGGTAAATGGGTTAAGAGAACAATTTCACACTGTGAGCTGTGGGAACATTACACTTTTCTTTAATTATAATGCCAAGCGTGAGTTGGTGTAAAGCACACCACCACTGGACTCAAAGGAAATGTGTCTCTAGAGTGAGTCATGCTTCACTATCTGGCAGTTTCGTAGACTAATTTAAGTTTGTCAGATGCCAGGAGCACACTGCCTACTGGAAAGTATGGTTCAGCAGTGAAGTTATGTGGAAAAGCAATAATGCTGAGGGACTGTTTTTCAGGATTTAAGACCTTTCCTTCCAGTAAAGAATGCAATAATGTCTACAAACATGTCTTCGACAAGTGTATGATTCGAACTTTGTGGCTGCAGTTTGGGGAAGGATCTTACTAGTTCCATGACTGTGCTCCAAGGCACAAAACAAGGTCCATGAAGACATGAGAAATTTGTTGTGGAGGAAATTTGTCAGTGGCCTGCACAAAACCCTGATTTCAACTAAAGATCTCTGTGATGAACCGAAACACTGATTGCAAATCAATCCTTTTCAAACAGCATCAGCGCCTGACCTCCCAAATCTTCTTTTGCCTGACTGGACACAAATTCTCACAGACACTCTCCAAAATCTTAGGCGTTCACAAACTTTTGGCCATGTAGTGTACATATACATGTAAATGAACAGCAGGTAATTTAATCTAGGTTTGGGCCGATTGATGCTGAAATATCAATACTTACTTATTATAAATACATAGCAGTCTCTGAGTCTTCTTTGGGTAAAAACAACTATTCTAGGAAATTAATATGCAAGACTGGAGTCAATTTTGCAACTGACTGATGGTAGTCAACCAGATGTGTTTGAAAAAAGATAATAAGCAAGATATATATGTCATTTATTAACAACAGCAAAAGTAAATAATGCATCATTAACCCATTACTGTCCATTTTTTAAATTGTGTATTTCCTTTGATTAATATGTTTTCAGAACAGTCTAAGCACATATCTGAGAATATTTTTCAAATGGACCAAATGATATGGCTTTTATCACTTTTTTTTCTTTTTTGTCAAATGACGTTATATTCAATAACCCAGAAAAGCCTCTATTCATTTCAGCACTATAGACTAATCAGAGCTAATTCTGCGACACTTTCCTTTATTGTACTACTGGACATGAATGGGTTACTTCATGCATGTACCAGTGCATGTAATGGTGGTAATGAGGATCTCCCTCTGTGTGTGAACAATGTATCTTACTACATTCGTTTCTCATGTACCTGTGGAGTGCAAGCTGTAAAGCTATACCTGAATCAGAACATGATCAAAATATATAATTCTGGGGCCCCTACTATATGTGGCTTGACTGCATATATCTGTGCGTGGTCCTGTCATGGTCTAAACATTACGCATGCAGCCTTAATTAATGTTCTACACTGAGGTTTGTGTGATAATTTCGCCATTCTTGTGATGGTCATTTATAGCTATAACCCCCCACAAGCAAGGTTTAGGCTCTCAGGTCCACCTCCCATGATTGCAAAAGCCAGTGGTGTTGTAAAGAACCTTGTCATCTAATGTGTTTAATGATATTGCCTTTTTCTGAGGGTCATCACAATACTGCACAATGTTCATTCATTCAAAGCTTATTTATGTCCATCCATAACTGCTTTTTCTGTCCACAGTGCCACAACATCTTGTCTGTCAGCTGTTTTTGTGTTCTGTCTAACTTTACGTAACATACAGTATTTATCTTTACGTAACAGTGTTCATATGTGTGTGAAAGAGGGGGAGTCGGGAAAATATAATGAGGGCGCAAATGTCGCTTTTTTGGTCTCGACATACCACCCAGTCAGTAAGCAATCTCGAAACGCACTTTTTTTGCTTTTGTGTTGCTGCCATAGCAACATGCAAAAGTAGTTGGGGCCGTTTTATTTCCAATTTGGGTGTGCCAAATGCCCTAAATTAGCCTCGTTTGAAGACATCGCAGCACAGCAACAAGATCCTCTCTGTGACAAAAAAGTGAGAGAAATCCAAGGGAGACCTTTCATTCCTCACAGAAAACTTCAGAAAAGACCTCTGTTGAGTGTTACGGCGCCATAACCAGGTTTCAGCCAGTTTATTGTCTTCGGAAATCATGAATATTTTATTTGCTCTGCATTTTAATTCCAGAGAAGCGCCGTATGGAAGCAGGTGTCATGCTGTTACGATCCTTTTTCATGTTAGTCCCTCGCTTCGCTTTACGGGGCCACGCAAGTTCATGGTTTTCACTGATTTACACACAGTGCGCTGATGTGTGGGAGGGAATGCGGGCCGGTTGGCAATCATCTTTTTCAACATGCCTCCCTCTGCCAAATCCTTTACTTCTTGTTGAGGTCAGCTCTCCGAGTGCTAAGTCGGGGAATCATGTCTAGTGCGGTGAAACTCATAAACATGACACTCTGCCTTGAACGCAGCCTGCATTTTTGCCCTGTTTCAGTTTCTGAGGGTGCTAATCAAGGGCTTTTTTAGTGTTGATTATCTATAGTCAGTCAGTTGGGGGGATGTGGTCGAATCTGAATGTTTACTAGAGGTCCTTCAGAAATGAATTAGTCCGGCGTTCATTCCTACAATGAATTAGACTGGCATTCATTCCTACAATGTTCCTACTTGTTCAAAACAAGTGAACCCTTATCAAGTTTATTATCAATAGAAAACAGACACAATAAATGGGGGTACAAGGGGGTGCTGAACCCCCCTCACACTCTCACCACCACATACAAAATAATAGAATAAAAGAGATTTTACATTTAATTCCCATTTTCTGTCTTTACACAGGCAAATGGAGAGGTGGTTAAATGACTTGTTTTATTGATTTTCTAAGTGGAAATAACTGCTCACTCCCTACAGAGATAACAGCAAAAGTGTACACATTTCACCAATGACAGTAAACACTGTTAAACTTTCCAACTGTGCTATTCACATCCCAACCCATACAGCTAATTTATGGGGAAATAAGCTGCAAAAGTAATCTATTTTTAATTGTTCATTTTCATGATGTCACAAAAATCCAGTGTATTGATATAAATACAACTATTATCATCCATTTACCTAGAAGTTATAAAATGTGTTTGTGGCCAAACCGTACCATAGAGATGGAGCGCAATCTGTCATTGGTGGGAAAACCATGCCCCTCGACCTTCCACAACACTGAACAAGAGTGAATGGAAAATTTGTATTATTGTTTTGCTTCAATTTTATTTATTAATTGACTATTGTAACTCTGAGGTGTAGAACTTGTTTTGATGGTTTCTATTATTATAAATTAGGGTTTTTTCATTAGTCTATTTTGTAACAGTTTTTTTTTCTGTACATAGCTATTGAAAAAATATATCATTTGCCCTTGCCAATAAAGTACCCCAACTTAAAATGCTTTCCCCCATCTGCGAGTAGAAACAAAGTGCTGGAAGAAAGACCTTAGAGATTACACAAGTTCATAGAAGAACAATGTAGGTAAAAAAAAATTTTTTTCGCAAGAAACAGCACTGTAGCAAGAGGACAGAAAGGCAAGCTGTTATTAGCATATAAAATTCTGGCTGAAACTCGCAACTACCTCACTATAATTACAATAAATTCCAAATGAATTGGGTGTGAAGGCACTTTGACAATTCTGAAAGTGTCTTAAATTATGCGCTGTTTAATGAAAACGAAACTTTAAATCCCTTTCCCGCTGTAAATGTCGAACGGCAATAACAAAGCTTCCCTAAAAAGAATGTCAGACTTCCTGCAATTTTATTCATCTCTCCCACTGGAGACATATTAAATCAATATGAGGCGCAGTGAACGGATGCACAATGTTTCTGAATTGTTTTCCTGTCGATGTAAATATATCACATTCCCATTTCCATTTAGGAAGAGCAAGATTTACCATTCCAGCATTACTTAATGCATTTTAACATTTGTCATAAATATTGTCTTTGTGGCTAATGAGCTCAGTCTTGCAGTTAAAATACGAGAGATATCTGACCTTCAATGGAAGTAAACGTAGTCTAGGAACACAAAAAACATTGTATAAAATTTGGATGAGTGATTTTTTTCACAGCTCTCTGGCAGCTCTTACAGTCGCCCTCGCTTCTCTCACTCTCTCTCTCTCTCTCACTCTCTCACAAAATATAATCAGATTAGAAAATTAAGTTGGGAGACTTTGCAATTAAAATGCTTAGTTTATGACATTCTATACATTTTTGTTTAAGTGAAAACAGAGAGACAGACACATCACAGTAAAATTGAGAACTGTCTGAATATTTCACACCTCCTTTTTTAGGGCTCTTTAGCCTTGGTAGACATATAGCTCCAGAAAAAAAATAAGAGACCTCTGCAAAAATGTTTCTCGGGTTTTGTCTTTTATTGAAAGTAATTGAACTAAACGGCTTTGCTTTAGTTTTTACAAACCGCTGACAATATTTCTCCTAAATTCCAAATGTCAATGTTGTTCTTTAAAGCATCATTTTAAAGGAAATGACAAAATATAAAAATAAGAGAAATGATGCAGTGTTTACAGAACTTGAAAACAAATATCTTTTTCACTCTTAAACAAAATGGCAATAATTTATGTACTTCTAGTAGTGTTTTTCCATCCAACTGGTCACATTGCAAGAGGAGAGTATTGATTACAGCAGAGGTTTTTTAAGTTTCCTCATTAAATTAGATTTGATTCAGGTGATCAATCAGTACCTCATAAAGCAGAATGAAGTGCTTGTGTAAGAATTTAACAGACACCGGCATGGAATGGTTGTCAGATTTATAGAGATGCTGATTTAAAAACAAATTGCAGTGATCTCTTTTTTTCCAGAGCTGTACATCTACCATTATGTTGCTACAGTTGCCTACACGTGACATTAACTATGACGAGACCTACCTGGCAAGTAATGGTCAAACAGTTGATGAGTTAGCTAGAAAGAATGAAATTCATAACATCTTTCTCTTCTCAATAGTTAATTATGCATCTAAGCTAACCATCACTAACTAATGATATAGCTTACTAGCTAACTAGCTGGCTCACATAATAACACTGACTTGTTGTATATGGCATAGTTTGAGGTAGAGGCTGGTTATGAATCAAGCCAGCAAACCAGGTAAAAAGCGATCTGCAGCCATTGGTACCACTGTTGCTCAATGCATTTTCTTGTAGCTAACTAACACATTTACATTTGAAGAAGCCAGTGAGTGGTCAGTGGGGTGTAAAACCAGTGGCTACTGAGGACAGCATGGACAGATAACAGTTTACACTGAAAGAAGTAGGTAACACAATGATGTAAGTCCCTCCCAACCGATCAGTAACAATCTTACTAATTGATCACTAATGTCAATGACAATTGCAGTGAAATTCATGTAAATGTTCTACCAGTCCAGATCATAATTAATATCTTTAACTTAAATAATATGTTGTCTTAACTTTAGCAATGATGTGCTAGTGCTGCGAATGTGTAATCCAAGCTGTCAAAATCCTTTGGAGGGGTAGCTTGCCCAAAAGGAGATAAATGGACCGGCAGCTATAGAACAAAGGTGTGACCCCTGCTAACAGTCGATATCCACTGTTTACTTCATCTCATTTTATTATTGTGTTCTCTGATCTTCCCCATGTTGATTAAATTCAGTTAATTAAATTATTTTGTACATGTAACAATTTCTCTTTTGTATGGTTTGAAGATATTCCTATTGTCCTGCAATGGACTGGCAATCAACAGGTCATAGGCCTTCCACCCCATGAGAGGTGGGATAGACTCCCGCACCTCCCACAAGCTTGGCTGGGATCAGTAACTTAGACAGTGGATGGATAGATGTATGTACAGTGGGGGAAATAATTATTTGATCCCCTGCTGAATTTGTAAGTTTGCTGTCTCTAATTCATGAAGTGGTTTAATTTTTATGGAGAGAGACAGAATATCAACCAAAAATCAAGAAAAAACATGTTACATAAAAGTTATAAATTGATT
>JBBJLS010000041.1:32213838-32237109 GCA_037577275.1 Bryconaethiops microstoma | reverse complement strand
CATAGTACATAGTGTGAGTAATATTGGTAGCAACACAAGTGATATCCTCAGAAGAGTCCCTCATAGTTACCCAAAAATAAGGTCCTTTGAGCGAGTTGTGCCACAGAGGAGATTTGTTTGAATACACTTGTTTAGAACTTGCCTCTGAGTTGAGACACACACACATTCGTGTATATCAAATGTTTTACCAAAAGCACAACAAACCATTAAAGGAATAATTTGGCAAAAATCTACTTTACACAATTAACACATTTTGCCAGATTAAGCAGATTTTGTCGATCAGCCAAGATGTGTTTGGTGTCTGAAGACAATGTAACACCAAGTTTTACCCTTCTATGTAAAATACATAAAGTTTTGCACTGAAGCTACAATGCCAACATAGCTAGGATGTAACGTTTAGTTTCCCATTGTAGACATCCCAGTGGATACCTTTGTCCTTCTTAATGCAGATAACAGTAGGTCATACCATGTCAGGAACCAAATAAAATTCTATTTGAGATTTTTTTTTCATTGTTTATGCCATCATGTATTAGCTTCCATTCACATAAGCTATATAAGCTTCAGTGCTCCAGTTTAAAACTAAAGAATCAAACTCTGGACATCAAACATGTTAAGTCTGGTCACCTGCATTTCCGTAAGGGATTTTTTAATTATTATTTTTCTATGTTTTTTTTTTTTTTAGTTCATGACCAAATTGTTTTAGTGATCAGAGGCTGCTTCTCTTTATTTGTCAAAGAAGTACAGTAGTTTAAAGCACAAAATCTTTTAGTCTTTCAATGTGATTGAACTGTAATTAGTATTCCTAACTATTTGATAAATGTAGAAAAGAAAATCGTTTATTTACACTCTATTGGTACTAAGAACATTTTTCCTTCTGATCCACGCTCTCTGTTTCAGAATGGTGGATGTAGGGGGGCAGAGGTCTGAGCGCAGGAAATGGATTCACTGTTTCGAGAATGTGACGTCCATCATGTTCCTGGTGGCATTGAGTGAATATGACCAGGTTTTAGTTGAGTCTGATAATGAGGTGAGAAATGCATAAATAGAAATGCTCGATTCATGTATATTCATGGTTGTTCTGTATAACATTTTCTTTTCCATCAGAAGCTGTGGATAGCTGTTCTTATTTCATAATTACACCGTAAAGATGCATTATATGTAAAGGTTTGTAGACACTCGCTTGCCCAACGTCTCTTCTGAAATCAAGGGTATTAATATGGAGAAGCTCCGCCCTTTGCTGCAGAAACAGCATCAGATATTGTGGGAATGTTTTACATTAGATTTGAAGCATTACTGTGAAGATTTAATTCAACCACAAGAGCATTAGTGAGGCCTGGTGCTTGGATGTTGGATGATTAGCACCATTCCAGTTCATTCCAGTTATTGGATGGCACTCTGCCATTCCACTGCAACACATCTCAGTGCTGGAGACTTTATACTTTTCTAGCCGACACTTAGCTTTGGGCATAGTGATCTCAGGCTCACGTGTGGCTACTTTAGAGATTCCAATTCTATTACCAATGCTTTTCCACTAAGATTATATATACGGTGTTTGCACAGTTGAACATATGTCAGAAATTGAATTCACTAATTGTAAGTGTACATTCTGTCCTTTGTGAAGCTATTTGTGGAAACGCAAAGTAAAATGGATTCAAATGATTAGACTAGTGTTGCTGCTTGATTTTGTTTTGTTTATTTTGAAATCTAATGTTAATTATTAGTTAGTCCATTTTTCCCTTCTTGGCAATGTTCTTCAATCCTTCAGTACTAATAAGGAACTTCCCATTTTTCCCACTTTCATTCTAGAATCGTATGGAGGAGAGTAAGGCCCTTTTCAGGACGATAATCACATATCCCTGGTTTCAAAACTCCTCAGTCATCCTCTTCCTCAACAAGAAGGACCTTCTGGAGGAGAAGATTTCCTACTCCCACCTGGTCGACTACTTTCCTGAGTTCGATGGTAATAAAAAAAAAATTTCAAATGTTTAAAAAGCAGTCGTTCATGTGAAGAAACAAGTTCCTGACAGATCAGTAGTTTTCTATTCTTGTTCTGTGTTATTTTTGTGATCATTAAAACACCTTTTTATGGTGTGTAAACAATTTTTTTGCCCTTTTTACACTTTTGCGCACCAGTGTTTATCAGTACTTTCAAGCTCCTTTATTCTTAAAATAAACTGCATTGTCGTAATTTTCTCAGGGTTTTTTTTTTTTTTTTTAACGATTTATAAGAGCTTCTTCCCATATGGATTTTTTCTAATTCATTTTCCACATGTTTCCTAACATAGCCCCAGAAGATTTTTTAAATCGTGTCTGAATTAAACTGTGTGCCCTTATGCTTTATATTTCTGGCCTGTGTGTCATTTGTTGTGTGAAGAGACAGAATAAACAGACGTGCTACTAGGGGTGGTAGTAGTCTAGTGGGTAAAACACCTGCTTGTGAAACTGATGACCACAAAGTTGCAGGTTCAAATCCCCGCTTTCTACCATTGTGTCCTTAAGCAAACTACCTAATTCTTAGTTGCTCCAGGGGGACTGTCCATGTAACTAATGATTGTAAATTGCTCTGGATAAGTGCGTCTGACGTCCATGTGAGCTGTTATTTTTGTCAGGCACTACATGTGAACTTTGAGTTCACTGACTTATATATTGTGGCGATTTATTACCTTTTAAAACAGGATTATTATCTTTGGCCTTGCTTCTGCAGGTCCTCAGCGGGACGCGCAGGCTGCGAGGGAGTTTATTCTCAAGATGTTTGTAGACCTGAACCCGGACAGTGACAAAATCATCTACTCGCACTTCACCTGCGCCACAGACACAGAGAACATCCGATTCGTCTTTGCCGCTGTGAAGGACACCATCCTGCAGCTCAACCTGAAAGAGTACAACCTGGTGTGAGCCGCCACCAGGCGCTGCTCGCACACTTCAGCACAGAACAGGCACCTACAGAGTGTGCGCACACTTACACAGACACACACATACACACTCTCAAACATAAACATACACATGCTCAATTACCCACTACCCACCCTGTTTTCCAGCCTTTTCTGGTTTCCCTTTCGTCCAGCTGTGTGAGGGTGTTACGGATGTTTCCTGCTAACACTCTGGCCATCTCCTGGTTTCGCCAAAGCCTGTCCACTTTCTCTCGCTGGCAGCTCATGTCAAAGGCCTCCATCCGTTTCCTCAGATTTGATTATGAGGATTTTTTGACCTTTTCAGATATGATGACAGGTTTGGGGTTATAGACTGACTTGTTTTGATCCTCGTTCATTTTGAAAAAGTGGATAAAAAACACAAAAGGGGTTTTGAAGTAGCAGGCAGTGATGGCTGCAGCAAAAGCATGGATACAGTCCAGCAGGTGTGTTTTAGGAACGGAACACAAAGATATGCTGGCATGGCAACTGGAAGTGATGTCCCTCACCCTTTCCTTTTCTCTTTTCCAGTTACATCCACCAAGCACATCATCTTTGATCTGCCTGGATTGATTGATTGATTGATTGCTTGCATTTTTGGTTTTGACCATCTTGCAAAAAAAAAAAAAGAAAAGAAAAGAAAAAAATGAATAGTCACATCATATATACACACTTGGACATAAGGACAATCGCTGTGGTGCCAGAAGTTATGAAGGGATCCGTTCGATCCTTCTATAATCAGGAGGATTCCAGTGGATTCTTGAATCCGGATGAGATTCCAGCTGGGTTCCACTGATGGTGTGGAGAATTTTTCTCACAAAGATGAGATTATCTCACTAAGGCTAGTCTTCAATTTGCATCGATGAATGTAAACTTAAAAGTGTGAGCATCACAATTGCAAAAAAGAAAAAAGAGAGAAAAGAAAATGAACGAAAATACCAAGAATGCACACTCAAGCAAAACGATACGACGCACGAGAGAAAGAGTTTAAACAAATCCAATTAATTTGTACGTTGCTGAGATGATCGAAAGGAGGAGAAAAAAAACTTTTTAATCATAAGTATCTATACTTCTAATGCTATCAGATGAATTATAACAGCACCCAATCAACAAATGGGTATGAAATCAGAAATCGGTGTGTTAAGCAACCATTGGCAGGATTATATTTACACAGTAGGTATTGTTTTGCAGATTTCGCACGAGTTTTCAAGATGGTTGCATTGCTTCCTTCCCCCATTTTATGTTCTTAAGTATTTTCCATAGTGATTGCTTCCTCCTTCCTTGCCGTTTTTTTTCTTCATTATTTAGCATCAGTTGTCAACTTAGTACTGATGTTAGGGCAACGTGGGCTCCTGCTGGTACAATACTCCACATTTTTGCGAGTATATTCGTCACTTACAGATATGTTATCAGTTTACTCGGTTGAGTTTTGGAGTATCTGATATTGTCACTAGTGGCCCTGACGCACACAATCTTTTGTTTGTTTACGTCTTTTTTTTTATTATTATTGCAGAGACATCTTAACGATAAGAGTTTGTGGAGACATAGGTTAATTTAGGTTTGGAAATGGGAGGTAGCGTTAAAATGAAGGGGGGCAGGAAGTTATTAAAGCGCTGAAGTTAAATGATTGTGTATATTTATATTTGTAAATACTATACACATTATTGCTTATGTAAAAAAAAGTCTGTGGTACACTAAGGAAAAAAAATCCACTCTTCGTAATTGTGTACGGTTTTTGGTTGGTTTCTTATGAATTACAATATATTGATACTGTGATTACTTTTTTTTTTTGGTTCACTATGATTATTCATGACATACATGTAGCTGTACGCAACGGTAACGTGTGGATGACAATATGTAGTTATGAGCAATAGTTGGTGGAAAATCTAAAGAAACACGTCACCGCGGGGAAACTTCCTAAGCGTTTCTCAATCTGGTTTCCAAGGAGACCACGAGTACAGCTCCTCTCATGGTGTGAATGGTAATACTCACCATATAAAGATATTAAATGATTTTTAAGAGGAAAAAGATCAGCTAAAGTAAATAAAGGATGGCTTATTTATCTAATTTATGGACCAGATTTGAAGTCGTTGGGGTCTTTTCTGCTGTATAAAACTCTGGATGGATGAAACTATCAGCTTTTTATCACATTTTATTTTATCCATTTCCCCTCCACGCCCTCCCCAGATTGAGAACATTTATTGGCTCATTTTCACAGTATATTTTTGTATAATATCCAGTTTTTGTTTTTGTTTTTTTTTAAACTTGTTTTTTTGATTTTCAAATTTCCTTGTGATATTTAAGTGAAATGCTTAAAACATAGGAAAATGTAACATATGAAAGAAGACTGCCTTTTATCAGAGATAGAAGATATGCTTGGTCTAAGCTTACAACCAGATAAGTAGTGACTTGATTTGTATTTTTTTTTGTTGTTGTTTGTTTTTGGCCTTGTGTTCACCATGGTGTAAGTTATGCTCTGGTAGAAAAGAAAAAAAATATTTTGAAGTTAAATTTTATACAGGTTACCTTTCTTTCTTTCATCAAGGGCTAAAAAATACACAAAATCCTCACAGACCAGGCAAAGAGAAGACAAGGGGGTTGAACCTGAAGAATTAGAAGCAGTTAAAAGACTGAGGATCAGAGTTTTATGGTCTAGGTATCAGCCACTGGTTGATCATTGGAGACCGTACCCAGGTTCATCTTCTTTTGCCTTTTGGTGACTGGCCTTCAAGAGCCCCTTATTGCAGAGTATTTCCAAAGGGTAAAGGTACACATGTTCCCCACCCTATTATTTTATGGACAAAAAAGCTGCAGGCATGTTAAAAAAAAAAATCAGTATTTTGGTTAGGTCTCAATGTCTTAACGGCATAGACGGGGTATTACAGTAATTAAAACTGGTAATAGCCAAAGGATAAGTCTCACTTTGATTTACGACATGCTGAAGTGTACGAATCAAAGTTTTTGCGTAATTCATGACCCTGGAGTTGTATATCTGTTATTAGTTTCTATTTGTGGATTGAGATGACTCTTTTGCTTAACATTGCGGATGGAAGTCTCAGGATGATAACACTATGAATATGAATTTGGGTTGATGAGTGATGAAGCAATTGATTGTAGAGAATGTACATGCTTGTCCTATGAGGGGGACACTTACGATATTATAAAGGTCTGATTTTATTTTATATATGCACTTTCCTTTTTCTTTTTCTTTTTTTTTTTTTTTGTTCTCATGCCACAGTCAGGAAAAGCTTCTGATGCCCCTTTTGAAGACCAAGCCAGAGTCAACAGCTACTGCCAGTGTCTTTGACCTGTTGTATGTACATGAACATATCAGTTTGCCATTATCGTAGCAGTAGAAACATGTTTTATTTTTTTAGTTTTGTTTTGTTTTATTTTTTGGTTTCAAGTTGTGCTTGTTCCAAAGGTGTTTGTCCACCCAGCGTCCCTAGAATAATGTCTACCTCTGTGTGAATAGTGTGACATTTAGGGCATTTTTTTCAGTATCGCAAGTGGTATGTAAAGCACCTGCAGTCCCTGAACACGGTGCAAGTGTTTTTTTTTGTTTTGTTTTGTTTTTGTTTTTTTTAGATTGAACATGTACCGAGATACAGGAAGGTTTTTGCTCCTTTTCGGATCCAGACAAGTTTTTTTGGTGAAAACGTTTTTTGGCGAAATACATACATTTAGAGTTTGGTATTCATTTGAAATGTTTAGTTTGGTTTCTGGGTGAAAACCCACATTATTGGCATAGATAAGTTTTATTGCAATCATGCAGTATTTTAGTAAGGTTGAATTGCATTTTTGCCAACGTTTTGCAAAGCTTGTCCAACCTAGCAGCTACGCAAATGTGGGAGCATGGATGAGTCAATATAGAAAGCTAATAGGTTGGTTTACGTGACTGGGTTGGAAGATCAACTACCTGTATTGCAGTATCAGACCTGACCTTTCATATTTGTTGTTTCTTTGCTGTCGATTTAGCATCTCAAGTTTTTTTGTTTGTTTGTTTTTTTTCCCCCCCAGCTGACACAACTGGTCTGGGAAATTCAACAGACATGCTTGGCTTCAGCCGAATTTTGGGATCATTAGTTGCAGCATGATGGACAGATCACACCTAGTCATAAAGGAGAAACAAACTGTGAGAGAGCAGCTGTAAAAGCTACCATTAGCTTTAGCCAGTCCAAATGACACTGGTAATGCTTTATACAGACGCTTTAGCAGCCTGCGTCTGAGGAACGAGTCCTAGCATTTCCTGTAAGCTGTTAACGCTAGTACAAGTAGGGCTCCAAGCATGTCAGATCTTCTGAACACATTTGGGTCAGACCCAAAAGAATCTGGGCAGTTCTGAGAAACCGAAGAACCCCCCCCCCAATTTCTCATCCTATTTACCTGAACACTATTGAAGCTAGGGCCACTTTATTTTCCATCTCTTCATGGGACGGGATGGTGTGTAGTAGCTTGTGAAATATTTATTTTTACCCCCTCACCTCTTTGTTTTATAAGCATACCAAATGTATATGTTGTATTATATTGAGTGTGCCAATCCCCTTCATGGAGACCGACTTTAATACCAAGTGCCAATCGCTGTCCAGATCACACGAGGACCGATAGAGAAGACATTGTCCCGTTTCGAAAAGCATCCGAAACACTAAGATACAAAAGAAAATGAACTTTATTCCATATTTAAGATTTAAGAAAAACTGCTGTTTTGATTTTTTTTTTTTTTTTTTTTTTTTTTTTAAGAAATTGATTTTTAAATGCATGTGCTCTGTGTTGGGGTTGGAGTCATGGGCTCAGAAAAATATATTAATATTAAAACCCTCGAGAGGGATCATATTGGATACTGATTTACGACATTCTCGCCATATTTTTGTCTTTATTTGTACTGTTTCATTTCAACCACTGTTGCCTGAACCTCATTCAAACATGAAAGATTTTCATAACCGCCTTCTAAAAAATAAAAAATAAAAAAAATAAAAATAAAGTATCTGTTTTAAATTTAAATAAATTTGTTCCTATACTTGCTGCCTGTCTTGACAGTTTTCTTTGAGCTTGTAGTTACAAGTCTACAGTATGAACAGACTACTACAGACTAACTGCAGCTTTAGATCTATGGAAGCTTGTGCACTCTCTTCAAAAGATATCGTTAGGGCTATTAGGTACCATCTACTGAATGTTATCCAGGATGGTAAAAACAGACATAAATATGAAATTGTGTGTGTGTGTTTAGCAAAAGAGAATCATCTGTTAACATTGGACTTGAGACTAGAAAAGGGGTTTGAATCGGGTCCTGGCCTTGTGTGTGGCGTTTACATGTTCTCATGGTGGTGTGGGTTTCCTCTGGAGCCTCCGGTTTCTCCCACAGTCCAAAGACACGCACGTCAGGTGACCTGGGGATTTTAAATTGACCGTACGTGTGAGTGGGCTGTCGCCCCACCCAGGGTGACTCCCTGCCTCCCACCCGTAAACCCCAGGATAGGCTCCGGGTACCCCACGACCCTAGTAGGGATTAAGTAGTTGCAGAAAATGAATGATTGAATCGTGCTCATTAAGGGCCTTGATTCGGCAAAGCTGCTTTGGGACAATATCGAAAAACTATGGGTCGGTTTCCCAGACAGGGATTAATCCTAGCCTTGGACTACCCTTTCCTTTTCAATGGAAAATCTCTATTCACAGCACTACGTAATCCAGGACTAGACTTAATCCCTGTCTGGGAAACCGACCCAAAGAGTTACACTATTAAAATTTAACTGAATTGACATCACAGTATCTAAGCAAATGCATTTCATAAACCTGGTATTTTCTCTTTATTTTACTACTCGATATTGGAAAGATAAAGTTGAACCAACTTGTATATTTCACCTTACATTTTCCTCAGGGTTCTTACTCTGGACTTGTTGTGCCCTAAAAGCAGATTACTTAAAAACGTATCGTCATATGTACAGGTACCACTAATTTCTTACTTGACCACCTTCCTGCAGACTCTTAACAGGCAACGACCAACATGTAGTGCAACAGTGCTTCTGTAGGTATCCTACATCCTGCAATACTAAACACTAACGCTGCACAATATCTGGTCTGTTCATTGTTTTTAATATTGGAGAGAGAAAGTTAGAGGTAGGTGGCAGTTGCTTTTTTGTAACTTAAACTTCACGTACTAGTGCTGTTTTTTCACCTTCCATTTTCCTCGCAAGGTTCTTACTGTAGATTTGTTGAGCGCTAAAAGCACAGAATGCTCAAATATTTGTCACTTGTACAGAATACTGTGGTGGGCTGGCGCCCCACCCAGGGTGAGTCCCTGCCTCACGCCCACTGGCCTCCGGGGACCCGCAGCCTTAGTAAGGATTAAGCGGTTACAGAAAATGAATGAATATACAGGTACAATTAATTTCTTTCTTGACTGCCTTCCTTCAGACTCCAACAGGCAACAATCAACAAAAAGTGCTGCAGTACTTTAGATATGCTACATCCGCACTGATGTCTGCAATACTGATACTGCAATATGCAAATAAGCCTCTAACCAATCACAGTGTTTCTGACAGGCTGACCAAACACTGTGGTCTGGTGGTAAGGGAGTTGCCCCTTTGATCAGAAGGTTTGAATCCCAGGACTGCTAGTGGCACCACAGAGGTACCCTTGAGCAAGGTTCCGTCCTCACACACTGCTCCCCGGGTGCTGTGTTCCTGGCTCCCCCGCTGCTTCACTGGGTGAACTGGTTAAATGCAGAGAAAGAAAGTGTGTTGTGGTGTGTTCACGTATGACAAATGGTCACCATACTTCACTTCAGTCGCAGCTCCGGGTGAGTTACTGTGTGCTCTGATGAATCGAGGTCTTCATGCAGTCCAACAAAACATGAACTCTGAGTAGAGTATCTTCAGGACTAGGATAGATCTGCTGTAAGGAACTTTTCAGGTTGGTCTGTCCCATAGTTTTGTTGCGTACAGACCCTGTTGGCAAAAAGGTTTAAATAAAATAAGATAAAAAATAATTAAATTTTTTCTGGTTGTCTGCATATTTGACACCACATGCCCTTTCTGACCTAATCCTCCCCATTTACCTGGGCGTGGGACTGGCACTAAGAAATAAACTGGCCTGTGCACCTCCAACAGCTGGGTTATAAAAAAATAAAATAAATTCAATAAAAATGAATTTAGAAAGAATCCAAAAGTAAAGAAAATATGTTGCAAATGAAAATGAACAAATAAATTGTGTGTGTATGCATGTATAAAATACAATACAAATATATTAATTACATAGTTATACACAAATATACATAGAGTGTATATTTTTTCTTCACATTTGTATATATAAAATACACAACACAAATATATTGTATATTCTGTTTTTAAAAAAAATATATCTACCAGGAGAATGAGCTCTATCCTGTGGATGGAAATAGAGGGGCTCCACCAGAGGGGGCAGCTCGACAATGTGTCAAACCTCCAGACCACCAGACCACCAGCACAAAGAAACTGGAAAACCTGTGCAGCTTCAATAAAACACTCTTTTCTTACAAACCACCCGCTTCATCACTTAGGCAAAAAAGCCGTGGTTCAGGGGAGTCTGAGTTTATAATGGGCCAGGATTGTCCGGAGCTGTTGTTTTTTTTAAACAATGACTCGTGTCATCTGATCGTGTTTAATAATTAATGAACTAAAACCTCTGGAGAGGAGAAGAGGGGGGTGTTTTGCCACACGCAAAATGATTTTACCTCTCGATTTGCATTTCAATGCTCGCCTGTGTTTGTGCTCCCCTGGGTGTTGCTCCTAATGGGCCCTGCGTGCGTGCGTGCGTGTGCGTGTGCGTGTGTGAGTCAGGAACAAAAGCTCAGTGCTGCACACCTTCCTCTCGGAGCCTGCTGATCCACCACTCTGCCCCAGCGAGCTGACATGGGCCTGTGTCCCGCCTTACCCTCGCCTCCCCCGGGGCACGACCTGCTCAGCGTTCCTCTCTTCTAGCTCCACATCCCGAGGAGACTGCAGAACTCGCCTCGGTGCTCTCTTACATTTTGACAGTGATTGAGACAGTAAGGGCCATTCAGAAAGGCCTCCTTCCCTTAAAAATATAATATATATACAAGCTGTATATTTTACTTTTGGTGCCTGTTTTGCAGCGTCGAGAGATTTTTTCCCCCAACAACTCACCTTCGCTAGGCACCAAAACAGCCGGGTATCTGCTCTCTCCGCGGAGCCTGGAGCTCGCATTGCTCCTCCTAGACTACGTATTTCATTTCCAGCCCACCTTGCAGCCTTTTCTGCCGTCATTGGCTCGAAAAACGAGGCTGAAGACAGAAAAACGAAGCGAGTTTGCAGGAGCAGGCTCCATGTAAACACAGCACTGTGAGCTGGACGAGCACTCGGTCCTGTAGCTCCGGAGCTGCTGGGGAGCTGGTGCTGCTTCGACCGGGGCAATTTTTTTACCGCCTTCTCCCTCGTCAGGCTCTTAAATTAAGCTGAAGCTCAAACCCAGAGGTAAAATAAGATTTTTTTTACTCCTCGATCCCATCCAGGAAGAGCGAACAAAGAAGATTTCAGCGTTTTATTTCACCCAGAGAAGAAGGAGGGGGAGGAGGGAGCAAGAACATTGACATGATGTTTCCACAAGCAAGGCACTCGGTAAGTGTGGCTTTTATTGAAGCTATTGTGTCTCTGTTCGTAAAAAAATGTTTAGTATTGCTCTCTTTTTAACTTAAAATTTATATTGTGCCCTTTTCCTGCACGTTTCTATGCCTCTTTTGGCAGTTGTGGCCACTCATGGCATAACAGGTGGGGCCCTTTTGAGAAAAGCCAAGCATTTTTAAAAAATACTAGGCTACACCTCTTCTGGTATGTATTGTGATTCATATTTACTCAGATATTAATTTTCCTGGAAGCAGCTCTACTTCAGCTCTGTTTCTCAGAGACCTGCTGTAGTGGAGCAGCACATGGACACCTTCACTTCCTATTTAAAGCCTTGAGTTTGGATAGGGCCATGCCATAAAAAAGCTTATGCACTCCTGATATTATTTCACACTTGCACAACCTTCTTCGAAAGGCCAAGTGTGGCACCGTAACCCCCTGTTTAAAGCCTCGGATGGGATCATTCCATTAAAAAAGGACTGCCAATATAGGACTGCCTTATGGACTGCCAATATAGCCCATCCAGTATGTTTCACACTCACACAACCTTCTTCTAATGGACCATGTGTCTGCTTCTGTTGAGCACAGCCTCATTTTGTCTTCTACAAATGCAGGTTTGGGTTAAAGGGCTTCATAAAGATTAAGTCTGGCACCTTCACCGCTGCTTCAACCCTTGGACGGGATCATTCCATTAAAAGCTTATGAACTGCTGATATTATAGTCTGTCCAGTGTTTCAGATTCACACAACCTTCTTCTGATGGGCCGTGTGTGTGTGCCTCTGTTTAGCACAGCCTCATTTAGTCTTGGTTTGGGTTAAAGGGCTTCTTAAAGTGTGGCACCTTCGCCCACTGTTTAAAGCGTTGGATGGGTTCATTCCATTGATAAAGCTTATGGACTGCTGATATAGCCAATCCAGTATGTTTCACACTCACACAGCCTTACCTTAGTGGACCATGTCTCTGCCTCTGCCTGATTTTGTATTCTACAAATCCAGGTTTGGGTTTAAGAGCTTCATAAAGACCAAGTGTATTTACCTCCTTGGAAGCCTACTGCTGGAGAACCTATCCTATGGGCTGAGGTGCTTCTCAGAGTCCTGACTCTGTTTTGTCTTTGTCCTCGCCCAAACACACCTGTTTGAGCTCCTGGCAGGCCTGGTAATTGGCTCACGAGGTGGTCAGGTGTGTTTGGCCAGGACATATCGCCACACTTGGGCAGAAGGGCAGTGCAAGGCCATATAAAAATGCGCATAGCAGAATGGAGTCGTCAGGCCCAGGAAATGTCTTTTGGACTTTTAGGCTAGTTTCTAGTAGACAAATCTGACCTGTACATATGGTTATATTTTGATGTTTTAGGGTGGTTGTTGTGTTAAACAAAATGGAGTATATTGTGATTTTTGCAATGGAAAAGATACGTTTCTGCAGTACTGCAATATGCCTTCCTACACCATGAAGACACATTAATGAATGTGTCTTCATGGTGTAGGAAGGCATATTGGTGTGCTTCATGGTATAACATGGTTATGGCTTTGGCCTGTGTTTCTTTTTGTTTGTTCCATCATGCAAATGCCTTGATTGAGAAACATCAATAGAAACACCTGTGATTGGTCAAGCCAATAAAACCATATTATCCCCAGAGTAAAACCAAAGTATCTTTGGTTAGGTGTCCACTTTCACACTCAAGACTGATGATGTGATAATTAAGACTACGGAGAACTAGAGTCTTGCCCCCCACTGCTTCATTTTTGTTCTTAACAAATAAATACATAGACTTTAAAACAGTGGTTGTCATTTAGAGCTGGGCCTTATGACCATATGCATTGTCATTGGGGGAAATTAGTTCCACAATAGTCCAGCCTGCTAAAGTAAAACAAATATAAAGCATAATAAAATGTACTCAGTTGGACAATAGATATACTGTGTGTGTGTGTGTATGTGTGTGTGTGTGTATGTGTATGTGTGTGTGTGTGTGTGTGTGTGTGTGTGTGTGTGAGAGAGAGAGTGTGTGAGAGAGAGAGTGACACACACTCACTGCTGGCTCCTTTTTATTCATATGTTATATTAGGTGTTAAAAGATAAATACTGAAATTGTGGCATGACATTGTGTTTTGTCAAATATTTTTACCATATCTGCCACCTCTGTTCCCATGTTCCCTTGTTACGCAGCTTCAGTTGTTTCATTTCCGTGAATGGAAGTCCCTGTCGACAGTACAGTGGTCCTTAATGAGTCCCCTGCCATTAGTTTTGTTAGTGCTGATCCCAATTGTGCTCCCCAGGCTGCAACACAAACAGATCTCTACAAGGTCGCTAAATGCCAGGAGCAGGGACTCTGTAATTAATGAGTAAACTGATTGGAACTGTGTCTGCAACCAAGATGACACACATTGTCATGTCATTTCAGGCAAGCCAAGGAATGGCGTGGGATTTCATTCACATTTTAAATCTGAACATGCGTTTCTGAGCGATACGTTTCCGAATACTGAATTCCCTTCCTGACTTTCAGAAATGTAGACACTACCAGAAGTCTGAATCTATTTTTCTCTCTTTAGAAATCTCTTTTATTAAACAGTGGGTCTTTAAATACATGTGGGCTAATCATTGGTGTTAAGTTTAGAAACGACTCGGTCTTTGGTTTTTGTTGGGCTTTTGTTGGGGCCTGGATATGACAGGAGAATTAATCTCACCCAAAGGCCTGTAATAACTTTCATTACCTCAAATGCTTCCCTTAAGGCAGAATCTTATACTTTGGCTCCAAATCTCTGGAACGGCCAGCGCAAAAAAACTGGCCCAATCTAGGATTAACCAGCGGATTCTCAATTGCGCCTTCAATCTAGGATTAGGACTAACAGCTGGATTCGCAATTGAATCTTGACCTTTTGAGAGTTGGTAGATTTTTGTGGAACAGAGCGAAGAATGTGGATTCAGCCTGCCTATCTCAGGTTGGCCAAGAGCCTTCCAAGGCTGATGGGTAAATTGTTATGTCTTAAACAGCCTCTTGAAAAGCTGCTGCTCAAGAGGATTTGATGTTCTCGTTTCCTGCCTGGTCCTGCCCAGGGTTGCTTATTCTGTTGACTGATGATACACAAGCGATCAGCCTTGGATGCTTCTGGTTAGCTAGCTGTTATGTTAGTCATTGGATCCACGCCTGGATCCTTCATCAAGTTTTCCAACATACAAATGGGTAAATTACTGGCCAAAAATGTGGGCTGAGCACTTTTGAGGTGTGTCAAAGGGTTCTTAGAGCAGTGCAATGGAAGAGCCCATTTTGGCTCCTTAAAGAAGCGTGTTTCCCATATGAATTTTTCCTAGAACCCGCATACATTATAGGAAGGCTCTTTACACTCATACTTGCAGAGAACCATCATTTGAAACCAAATGTAGTTCTTCTACGGATTGTGCAAACAGCACACTTTGGAGTTTACGTTGAAAGTTAGAAGTGATGGGCTGTTTACCTCAATTAGTCACACATCATTGATTTGTGACAGTTTGGGAAAGGTGTGGCATGTAGTAGGAGTGTGCTTCTTATTATTGTCCTCATTAAAGTACAACATAGGCCAAAATCATTATAATAAATTATGTGGTTTGAGCTGCCGATCTCCCGATTCCAGTCGTGTGCCCTGGTAACACTAGTAACACTGCACATGGTGGTCAGATTCTATGTTTTGCTGGTGGTGCAGAGGTGGTGATATGGACTATGGTGGTAAGCTCCTATGATGAGTTGTACTCTTCATATTTCTCTTTTGGAACCAGGCGTGACATTTACACCTCTACAGACAAATGTTTGATAGGCTAGGTGCATCGTATTAGGGAAAGCCAGACACTACAGACGTAATGGCGAAAGGAAATGTGGGGCTCCAAAGCTTTATATCAAGCTTTCAGACTGCTTATTTGAACACCTGTTTATTAGCCATTAGCCATGACAACAGTTAAAGCCGGGCTTCCTCAAGGAGAGGACAGGAACTAATTCAGCAAATACATGTTGTCTTTATTCTAACAGTGTGTTCCTGTGCATTCTGCCCGGTTAAATATCTCGTTTCAAGTGTAATTTTCTCATGTATCTTAGGCATTTTGCATGGTATGTAAAACATTTTCAGGCAAATGCTGCATGTTAAGCTGAAGTGTCAGTCATGCTCCATTTCTTACAGTAAATATTTGTAGGTTTCTCTTCCTCAATGCGGAAATATTTGGCCACTAATACATTTTAGGTGTTTTATTGATGTTGATATTCTGTTAATCATATAATTATGACCAATGCTGTTGGAAAGATGATGAAACATCAGATCTTTATGCCTGCAAAGATATTCTTAAGCCAGTAGTTTTATATCCTTGACGCACAAATCTTGGGATTTGACGCTTGTTCAAGGTGCTTTTCCAGTACGACCCTTAATCCAAGAGCCAGTCTTTCCCAGCTCAGGTCCACCCAGAGCAGTGTGCGCATTACGTTAGTGAGCTGTTAATCCAATTGTCTGGCCTTATGCTTCTTGTTTGGAGAAATAAGCAGCGGCCTGGTGGATTATGGAAAGGAATTACTGATGTGGTGCTGCAGTCCTGCTGCCATAAGCAGCTCTTCCTCAGCCCGCTGTTTACTCCACACTGTCCTTATCCCTGCTCTTCAGACTCAACCAGATGCTGGTGGTTATGGCCATGACGGACACAGATGGAGCGAGGGATGAACAGCTGCCTGGAAGAGATGGTGGGCAAGGGTACGATGCCCATAGGAAAAATACATGCCATCTGATTGGTGGTAGAACAAATTGATTGGGTCCAGTGGAATCAGGCTGTAAACCAGATCTTCCAAGTCCCAGTGTTTTCTGTTTGTAGACCTTTGGATATATTGGACAACGGGAAGTCAAATGGCTATGGGCGTTTGTGGAAGTGTCTCTGTGCCTCTTAAGAGTGATCAGCAAATTTATTTTTAGGAGAATTTTTCTCAGCCATTGATTCCTTTTGCTTTGAGGATGCAGGCAAACCCTTGCAAATCACAGGCAAGTCTTCAGCTTTGATCCTCAGATAAAGCCACTCTTTAAAATGTGCTAAAACATGAAGGCAAATGCCAAGTAATGTGTTCAAGCAAAGATGCGTATCATATCTCAAGGTTCTCTTAAAATCATTCTTGGCCTCTTGATTCTACCATATGCAAAACTGTGACCCAATGTCGTATTGGGTCACACATGACCCAAACTCCTTTTGATTCCCTAAAGAAATATTTTTCCGCACAAAATGTGAAAATGAGAGGGAGGACCTTTTCAGGATTTTTCAAGTTCAGGATTTTCCTCAGAACTATAGATTCTAGGGACAGGCATTATTTCAAGCAGAAAAAATACATTTTGATAATCACTTGTTGAATGGCGGTTGGCAAACAGCTGTTAGGTGCATTACTCAACTTCTGGTAATAGTAACACATTACTTACAACAACATGCTGGTCAAAGTAAGGTAAAATTAGTTTGTTAGACAATAGTCACATAGAAAAACAATAATTGTGTCAAATGTTTGAACCTTTTTAAATGGTCACTGTGTGAGAATTACTGAAGAAACTACTGGCCAGCTCCAAAGTACCCACAGACATTTTCATTGTGGAAACACTGAAAAAATTATTTGTACATAATTTGTTACTGACTGAATTATTTCATGAGTAGTAAGTCAATGCCAAATTTAACAACATCTGTAGCAGATCAAATCGGGGCTGAACAAAGAATTGTTCTTTAATCGAAATCACAGTTTTGAAGAGTGCAGTCTTTGAATTGCAACAGCTGCACTTTTAATTATACATTAACAACACTGGCCTGGGTTTTGAAAGGAGATTATCAGCCTAATAGCGATGAGCACACACCAACAAGGCCACGTCCAGCCAGCTAAACAGTAGGGCACACTCAGCGTTCCAACTAGAAGACCAAATACACTGGTCCTCATGTATAAAATCCGTATGTGCAAGATTGTAACCAGTTCCAGGCATGCAAATCTCACATCAGTGCCTTCTATCTGAGATCCTGTTGGGTTTCTTCAGAAGTTTGGGTGTAAACAGGTTTCTGTGGAAAATGTAGTTTCTAAACTTTCAGTCCGTGCCGCATCCATGTTTGCAACTAGAACAGGAAATATTTCAGAGTGGTTTGAATTTGAAGTTTAATTTCTATGAAGAAGCAACATTTTACATTGTGCCAAATATTTAAAGAGACATGAATGGAAAGAAGGTGGGCTTGCAGCATTAAAACTGTAGAGTGTGTGAAGCTCTCAATATATGAGTGCAGTTGTTATAATATATAAATACTGTAGATTTGTATCAAAGCAACACCAAAAGTCAACTACAAGAACAGCCAGCAGTGCAGCACTGAGAGAGGAAAGCAAGAGATGTGGAGAAAACAGACTATGTGCAATCACTCGTGTGCGTAAACACGTATACACACACACACACACACATACACGCACCTTTCCAGCTGTGTGCGAAATGCTTCATCTGCTGGCTATGGCACGCAGCCCAGAGAGAGAGCGAGAGAGAGACACACACACACACATACATTTATCCTCCCCCCAATCTGTTTTCTCCATCATACATACTATGCATGTAGACTGGGAGAGGGGGTTGCTTGCTCATTTGGTGCACACATTCCCCCAAACACACACCCACACACATACACGCACAAAGTAATGAACCTAGGCAGCGTGTGGGTGTATGTGTGAGTTGGGGGGGGCGGGTGTAATATGTGTTGTAGGGGGATGGCTGAGGGCAGTGCCGGAGGACATTATTAAGGCTGGTTGAATTAACACTGCCGCCCCCCCGACCACACTACAAAACCCCCAGCAGGACATGAGGTTAATCCCCCGCGGTCCTGATCAACACTAAACAAATACAAATACACACACACACACACACACACACACACACACACACACACACACACACACACACACATACAGTCGCAATCACATTGACACACACAGGCCTGCCTCTCTCTCTCTCCCTCTCTCTCTCTCTCTCCCTCTCCCCCTCTCTCTCTCTCTCTCACGCTTTCACTCTTTCGCTCTTTCTCTCTCTTTCTGTTGCATGAAACCAGCAAAATATGGAGACTGCATATAAACACGAGAATCTGAGCAGTTAAAACCAGTGTACATCTGTTTCTAAAAACAAGAGCTGGCGAAAAAGTTAAATCGTATTTTTTCCATGACCCCCAAAAATGTAGTCACGTTCAGTGCTTTGTCACAGATAACAATAATAAATGGGTTTTGAATAAAGAATTGCTTTTGTGTGCAAGTTTTTTTTTTTGTGTGTTTGTTTGTTTTTTTCAGAATTTGAGAGCATAATGTGTTTTTGTTTGTTTGTTGTTTTTTGTTTGTTTGTTTTTGTTTTTTCCCCCCCATACCCTGATCAAGAGGGGTCTAGCTTGATTTTTGTTTGATAATAGGAAGGGAGGTGGCTATTATGGAATATGGAAATCAAGACTACAGCATTTTTTAGAGGTGGGGCGTAGACACACTGATAAAAGATTTGTGAAAAGCAAGAGTTATGTCCTTCATATTCTTAATATGACCAGTGACATCAGCAATCAATATCAAAAGGTTGATTAGAGGTTGACTTAGGAAAAAAATAAATGAATAAACCAGAGAAATGCTTTGTTTATATTAGCTACTAAAGCTACTTATCGCTTTAGACTTATATTTACAAAGTGTTAAGTCAAAAAATATAATAAAATATGAAACTGAAAATCAGTATACTGTTCTGGGTGCAGACCGCTTTAGCAAGTCCAGCTAAATTTTGGAATCCGTGTTAATTTACTGATCTGATTTGGTTAAAATCTTTAAATTAGCAGCTTGTTGTCTTTTGCCTTGTTTTGGTCCCCTTCTCCTACTCCTCTTTCCATGACAATTTGAAAACTTGTTCAAACTTGTGCCTATTAAAAACGCAGGCCTGGAGCAATGAACACAGAAGTAGAGCTTTGGGCACTGTGCGAAATGTCAGATTGTCCAAGAAGCCAAAAGATCAGGGGTTGCCTGTTAGGCCGAGTGGATCAATTCTTTTTGAATTCTCTAATGTTTCTGCGAAAAACTGTTCAGAACATCGTTGCAAAGAGGGAAAACTACCTCGCTGGCAAGTCAACATCCATGTATCTGTGTGTTCATCTTCTTGTTCACCCCAAATACAAGCCTCAATCGCCTATGATAATTCTTTAAAATTAAAAAAATACATATATATATTTTCCCTTATCCCTAATGGACAAAAGTACAAACAGAATTCAAGTATTAAGAGCAGGCAATATGGTTTCCCCATTTATAGATAACAGTATGTGATACAGCATCAGAATCCACATAAACAAGTCTTTCTTAACACGGTTTGTGGTATGTATGTAATGATTTAGACATGAAGTTTGCACAATGCTACGCTGTAAGTGATAATCTTCCAATACTTCAATTGAATAAAAAATATACGTTCTCGTAGTAGTGATTACTTTGCAAGGTCATTATTAAGCCAAGCTTGGCAGGTTGAAGGTTCTTTACCAGATGGAGGTGTTTTGTGAGGATCATTAAAATAGAGGAATCACACACCAGCAGGATCTCATACATGTACGTCTGTTTATAGTTACTAACTTGGCGTACATGAAGTAAAGTTAAATGCTTTAAAATAACCATCACATTACTTTATTTTCTTGTAGCTCCAGTGTAATGGTAAAGAAGCAAACTGCAGACATGTCTAGGTTAATAGACTTGGTAGTTCACTGAACTATACGTTTCTGCTCCTGCTGAGAGGCTTGAAAACGCACGCGCGCGCACACACACACACACACACACACACACACACACAGAGTTTGCCCCAACCCCCCCACCACCACCACAACCACTCGCCCTCCGCTAGACCAAATCCTGACGTTTTTGCATACCCTCCTCTGCTTCATACCCACGCTCTTGCTAATGTGTTAGTGAACACACACACACGCGCACACACACACCACAAACGATAATTGCACAGAGATCAGTCATCCTGTCAAAGTACTATGCGCACACACACACACAGCGCAAAGAGTAATTACTCAAAGATTTGAGTCTTCCTGTGAAAGTGTGTACTCCCCTCCCCCTCCCCCCGCCTCCGCTCCCCTGTGACACACACAGGCCTTATAGGAGGAAACAAAGGAGCGATTACCAACCTGGAGGTACAAGTGTGTGTGTGCGTGCGTGTGCACATGCATTTATTAGCTCCTTGCAGGGACAAAACATACCCAGAATGGTAAAAATGTTAACATTGCAAAAAAAAAACTCATGCTTTTTAGGTTTCTTTTTTTTCTTTCTTTCTTTCTTTTCCTTTTAAAGCGTAGCAAGATTATGCTAAGGCACGTTTATTTTATCACTGGAACAAATGTGATGTTTAATAAACTTAATCTTTTGAATTATTGATATGAATTGATAACGGTCTTTATTAAAGTTGACAAATTTCATATTGTTAATCGTATGCTGGCTAGCTAGCACTTCTATATAATAAATGATAGTTGCAGCCCTGCACGAGTCAATGGAAATACCCCACAGATAGCTTCCAAGAGTGTGTGTCTGTGTGTCTGTGTGTCTGTGTGTCTGTGTGTCTGTGTGTCTGTGTGTCTGTGTGTCTGTGTGTCTGTGTGTGTGTGCCTGCACCCTCACACTTGACACACAGTGCAGCAGCAGATGTCTGGGTCATGGAGGCCAAAGCCCTTCATTAGCATCACAAAGGACCACTCTGTACAACCTTCAGCCTGAACACACTGTTCACGCCACACACACACATTCACACTTTCTTCTTACACACTTCAGCTCTTTCTCTGTCCCTCATTCTGTCTCTCTCTTGCCCTCTTGTCTTTTTCTCCCTCGCTCGCTCGCCCGCCCGCCGTTTCCCTGGCTCGCTCGCTCCCTCTCTCTCACACTCTTTTCTTTCTTTTGAGTAGGAGTGTGTGTGGGTCACAGGTGAGGCTGATGATTTTCTGCAGCGGAGCGCTCTAATTGATTTCTAATGGTAGCAGGGCAGGAGAGGGATTACTGAGATCCTCAGCAAAGTCCCCTAGCAACCTCACACACACACACACACTCACACACTCACTTGCCTCCCACCCCAAGGGCTGGCTAACCTCTGTTGGTGTTTGGGCAAAATGGAGACACACATTTGAAAAGAGAGATCGGCTCCCTTTTACTTTTTCAAAAATAAATTTTTTCTTTTATTGTGTTTTGAGTTGGCCTGGGTTTTTAAAATCTTCAGTACAGATTTCTTGTGGATATTGCAGGTAATTTTGTAAACTACATTTTCAGCGTTTCATAATTCGTCATACTTTAATCATATTGTTGTCGTTCAGTTATTCGTTTCCTGTTGGACTCTTAAAGATGTGTCCCATCTTTTTTTTTTATTTTTTTTTTTTACTCAGTCTCTATCTCACTCATTTGTATCACACAGACGGTGATTTCTGAAAAAGAAAACCTGCAGCATATAAGGGAATTTACTGCTGAATTATGTCAAATGCTTTAACGCTCAACTAACTAATACAGAAAATACAATGGAGCAGTTCAGTCTGACTGACATGAGTCAATGCCTTGCCAAAGCTCAGTTCTAATGTGGTGGAATGCAGTCAAAAACGGCTGCATTTGCATTGTTCAGGGTTTTCAACTCGTTTCCACCACTCATAATGAGTTTGTCCCTCTAGAAAACAAGTCTTATCCCTGAAAGAACGAAATACACAGATTTACAGCTTAATTTACGAACATTACTGAGGAATTCATCTGTTTTCCTCCAGAAACACATATTTGGCCTAAATGTTTACTTGTAGAATTCAGAAACCAACCCCTGGCCTCTGTTATAAATGAAGCCAGGGGCTGCTTTTACAGGGTAAGGATGGACAAAACATTTGTCATATCATTATACTGTTTTTATGGCTTCATGATATATACAAAATTTCAGTATTGCAGTTATACTGCTGCATATTGTGATATTTTTCACTAAATAAGGGCCATATCAATACTTTTCTCTAAGGCCTAAAGTATGTAATTATGATTTTAAAATGTGCATTCACCCCCATCCATATATAAAGCTGCAAAAACAACTGATTTTCAAATAATGAGTGATGTCAAAAACAATACATGTACAGTCTAGCCCTGTCAATTAGTGCTAGGGAGTGTTTTAACCCTGTGCTGCCTTTTGGATGAGATACAATACAGGGCAGCCAATCAGAAATGGGATGATTTACATTCCAGTCTTAAAGGCACACTTTCAAATACAGCCTGTTTAATAAGCAAAATTGGAAAATGGTCATGTAAAAATGATGAATTATATTTTTGGCGCTCAAATCCATACAAATGTCATCAAAAGAATGAAATAGAAGGAAGAATATTTAGACCCTTTAAAAACATCTTGGTTAATCAGAGTTTTTAATAGTTAAAGATTGGTCAAAATAATGTAACTGTTGTTGGACTCCGTGAGACCAGTATTATGATAACAATTAACAGACAATAAATTGTCCAGCCATGATTGTTATTGTGATAAATTGCAGTACACTTCTGTGCATATTGCGGAAATTGTTAATACTTAAAGAACGCTGACTGCATGTTTTATTACAAACATTAGTCCGGTTTAACTGGATGTATTGTGGTGCAGTGTGTACAGCACACAGAGAAAAAAAACAATAAAAAGTTCCTATATTGCCTTTATATTGCCACCTACAAGTCTTCACTGCAGTGTGTGAGTGTGTGAGTGTGTGAGTGTGTGAGTGTGTGAGTGTGTGAGTGTGTGAGTGTGTGAGTGTGTGAGTGT
>JBBJLS010000041.1:32202614-32213575 GCA_037577275.1 Bryconaethiops microstoma | reverse complement strand
ACCAATCACGTTTTAGAAAAGTGAGACAATAACACCCACTTTCAGAACTGAAGGTAACGAGTAACGAGAACCTTGATTAGAAATGTAGTGAAGTGAAAAGTACGGTTTTGTCTTTCAAATGTAGTGAATTGAAAGTTCTAAGTTTCCAAAAAAATACTCAAAAACTCTACTTAAGTACAGTACTCAAGTAAATGTACATCGTTACTGTCCACCTCTGGAAGGGGCAGTGTGCTGCGTACATCTCTACAACAGAATAATATTTGACCCTTTTTTAATAAGTCATGGGTCAGTTAGTGTTTGTATGGAGGTGGGCTACCACAAGAGAATCTGTAATTAAAAGAATCTGTAATTTCAGCTGAATTTCTCCACTTGTTTCAACCAACTAGAAGTGAAAAGTGATTAAAGCTAAACGTAAAATGCTGTTTATGCACAAAAGTCTAACTGTGGGTTCTTAATTTTTTCCAGGCTGCGTCTCAGTCAGCACAACCACTGAAGTTTACCACCTCCGACTCCTGCGACCGCATCAAAGACGAGTTCCAGTTCCTTCAAGCACAATATCACAGGTACAACACACAAGGGTGTATTTTTGTATGCTTTTGATAGTGGGTGGGTGGGTGGGTGTGGCATATAAACATGCATTGCACAAGTATATCAGATAAAGCAGTTCTGCTGGATTTTTTTTTTTAGTGTGTGTGTGGGTTGTTTCCATGTCTGTGACGTAAGTTAACATAACTTTATCAATGTAACCTGAACCATAAGATCATGTAACATGATTTTAATAAAAGCAACTTTGGGCCATTTCTTAATTGCAAAAAAAAAATTTTTTAAATGGGAATGCTCAGTTGTGTTTCTGACAGAAACATTATGGGGCATGTACTGTATAACAACAAATATGTATACACATAAATTGATCCCAACTGTATATGACCCAGTGTTTTGACATTGTGTTGCAAAAGCCTTACTGTGTCTGTTCCCGTCTTCTGTGGACAGCTCAGACTCAAAGAATGTGGGTCATCTAAGACAACAAAAAAAATCCATCCATGCCTCCATCTTTCGCTTCCTTCCTTCCTTCCTGTGCGCCGAATGATCTGAGAGAAACGGACAGATGAAAGGTGTACGGGGCCCTGTTTGGGCTGGACACCACCCAGCCCTGACGAGGCGGTCCAATGATGAGAGGATGGGTGGAGGTGGAGACGGATGGATGGATAGAAGAAAGGATGAGCTGATTGATGTGTTGATCTCTGACACAATCTGTTACCCTGCAGGGAGAGCGTGGCTCAGTTAAAATATCTGGGCTGAGCGTCCATATTCTTCTGGTCTACCAATCACATCCAGCAAGGTTCAGTGCTGGCCAATCGCACAGCCACGCCAGTGAGCTAGGTTGTCATGGTGATACAAATGTTGTAGAGTCACCCCCCCCTTGGGAAGAAGGATTAGGTGAAGTGGAAATGACAGGCTAAAGAAAAATGAGAGTGCGAGAAAGAGAGACAACCCCAAACACTTCAGGCTGGAATGTAAATATTTTAGCTGATATGTACACACACGGGCACGGATTGTTTCACCCACACACACAGACCACCATTCAAAGGTTTTCACCCATTTTCTGAAGGGATTTCACTTATTTTCACTCTGAGACTGTATGTGCTGACTTGGCAAGCAATCTTGTAAGGCTGTGTTTTTTTTAATTTTATATTTTGTTTTGTTTTTTTCCTTCTGTTGCACACGTGTGTTTCCACGCTTTCTCGGCCCAGCCTGAAGCTGGAGTGTGATAAGCTGGCCACGGAGAAATCGGAGATGCAGCGGCACTACATCATGGTGAGTAATTCCTTTGTGAATGAACATCAGATTGCGCCCAAAGAACTGGAGACTCCTCAACCATCAGTGGTCCACAATATCCATCTGAAAGATTACACTGCAGAAAGCAGGCTAGCATTTAGGAACCCAGTCTGTAGATGAATGGGATATTTGTCCTGAGTGCTGGACTTGGCACTTGTAATTAACACTCTGAGATCTTGCTACAGTGCACTAAAGCTCCTCCGCTATCAGCCTTTTTAAAGCACTGTCTTTTTCCAGCTGGATCAGTGCATTTTTAGCCTAATCTCTGCATCTAGGTCTGCCTCCTCTAAATCATATTATCGATTATCTTGGGCAGTCATGATGCATCGATGCATTTCTCCATCCTGAAAAGAGCTGAAAACCTGTTGACTTTAAACTCAATTATATTAAAAGCTACTGGGCAGAATTCCATATATATATTTTTAAAAAAAAATTAATTCTAATTGCATAGGTCTTTGGAAGACACAGATATGAGAGAATATCTTATCCAAGCGATACATTTTATCTAAAAATTTGTGGTAGTACATTTTCCAAAGGCTTTCTGGTATCAAAAAGCATTGCTCGTCCAGCGTGGACAACAACACCCCACCCCTTCGCTTGGTTGTTCCCTATGAGGTCCTGTTGAAATGTAATGTCGCTCATGCAGTATATAAATAAGAAGTGCTTTAAAATGACTCATACTTTCCAAATGTTAAGGTTGAACTTCGCATTTGGAGAACAGATGTTGATATCAGTTGCAGTCAGCTTCAACGACTTCATCCAACCAGTCGTCTTGCGTTGAAATTTTTGCGCTTGTTTGGATTTTTGCTGTTGTGATTCTATAGCGCATGATATTGTCCTTAAAAGAGAAAAACCTGCCTCCTGATTGGGTAGCCACATCATGTTGACCAGATTAATTTGCGTAAAGTTCAACACTACTTGGCTTTGCACTGCCCTGCTTTCCCCAAATCTGAACCACTCCTGTACCACACCACTATGTCTGCTGGAACCAGCAGTTTCCACTAAAAAGGAATGGGATCCACTAAGATGCCGTGCTGGATCAATACACATTCCACACCCACTCTCCCACAACACCTACACCAGTAGTGCATTAGGAATGGACCGTATGTACATATCCGTTCATTTTGAAACCAGGGCTGATACATAAATATTTTATAATCTGTTGAAATTAGTACAAAATCTACCCACATTTTTATTACATTTACTTTCATAGGGTTAAAAAAGGAATTAGAAAATTGCAGACATTTTACTGCTCGAACTTCTGTAGTACAGTCAATACATGGTTAATGTTAGGTCTTGGCCAGCGGCCAGTAGATGCCGCTGTTTTGGTTTTGGTTATGGGGACTTTTATTTTGAACTTAGGTGTTTGTTCTGTCTTTAGTCATTGTCAGCTGTCTTTTGTTTAGTTGAAGTGATTGGGTTTTTTGATTGGTTCTTGTCTGAGTGTGTTTTGTATTTAAGTTCTTTGAGTTCTTGTCGTTGTTGCTGGTCAACCCTCACTATTACCCTCACGCTCCCTGCTCCTTATGTTTCCTCTATGTTAAGATATTTTGTGTTTAAAGGCCCTTGAGCCTCTTTTGGTTTTGTTTATCCACTGTACTGAGTCTGTGTCCTTTATATAAAAAAAAACAAAAAAACACTCTAATGGAACCTGCACCTTGCGCCTCGCCTCACTCCCTGTGCACGTCGAGATGTGACAGTTAATATCAGTTTAAAATATCTGTCCAATCCTGATATTTTGTCCTTAACAATTATTCCTATATTGTTGTATGTCCTTAATTACCACAAATTCTTCCCTCTGGATAACAATTGTTTATTAAAATTATACTTAACAAATGATCCAGACTGAGTGAATTAAGAGTTTTATTATAAATGTATCTTACCTCAATGATTTTTCTGGTCGTTTTAAGGACCGGGACACAAATCAGTCTCTGGTAATCAAGAACACGCTACAGATGCTACAGTCTGATCAATAGTCTGAATCGATCACGCAGGGCATGACCTTTATGTCTGTGTTTGTGTATGGTTGTACTACTAATCATGATATTTATTAGGAATGGCATAGCAAAGAGGTTGAACCCATTTTATTGCTAAATTATGCACATTTGCCATTGATTTTTTTTTTCTATTTGAATAGAGCACAAGCAGTTATTTTTGTCGACTGAATATTTTGGGTTTAAAAATGGTTTACATTGCATGATATTATATGGTAAGATCATTGATAAATGAACAGCTTACTAAAAGACATTTATGTCATCATCAGCATGAAGGGTTATTGAATCTTGGTGCCATCTAGCCAGCCGCCACCAGTTTTAAATGCCAGAGCCGTTGTTTTCAAGTGTGTGTCATCAGAGAAGGGTGTTGCATAATAAACAAAACAAGGTAAACAGTAGTAGCAAGTTTGTGGATTGCATTGATTACCTAAATGCCTTTGTTCTGTTGTTGGTTTTAGTCCAAAAAATATTTTTCTTTCTCCGTTGTTGCGTCCGACTTTTCAGGTTCCATACCTATTTCTTCTTTTTCAAAATTTTCCAGAATGGAACCCGTTGCCTTTTGGCAGAAAAGAGGCATCAGTAGTGCTGTTAGGAAAGGTCAGTGTAGTGGTTAACACTCATCTTGACAGGGTTAGCTACAGCATCGCCATTAGTTTTTTGAGGTAGTCTGCTAAAAATGTCTTTTTTTTTTTTTTTTTTTTTTTTTTTTTCTTTTGGTATTTGCTTTCTGGCCTCTTCAGATTCCGTCATTAACTCAATCCAGGCTGAACGTGAACAAAGATGGTCAATGAAAGGGAATCATGTACAAAAAACACTATATGGACAAAATTATTGGGACCTCCTTAATTATTGAATTCAGGTGGCCGCTTACATCCAGTGAAGGGTAATCTTACTGCTTCAGCATGCAAACGCCATGCTTCCAACTGTGTGGATACAGTTTGTGGAAGGTCCTTTTCTATTCCAGCATGACTGTGCACCTGTGCACAAAACAAGCTCCATAAAGACATGGCTGGATTAGTCCGGCGTGGAACAACTTGACTGGTCGCACAGAGCCCTGACCTCAACCTCATCCAGCACCTGGAACGGAGACTGGGAGCCAGGCCTTCTCCTCCAACACCAGTGACTGACTACAGAATGAATGGGCTCAAATTCCCACAGAAACTCCAAAATCTTGTGGAAAGCCTTCCAAGAAGAGTGGAAGCTGTTATAGCTGCAAAGAGGAACCAACTCCATTTTGAAGTCTATGTATTTATGTGCAATTTAAAGTCCCCGTTGGTGTAATTTTCAGGCGTCCCAAAACTTTTGTCCATGTAGTGTACACTTCAGCAACATTCCCCATTTTCCGGTCATACCCTCTCGCCTCCTCCCTCATTGTTTCTCTCTGCACTCTCCTCTCTTATCCTGTGTTTCTGTTTGTGATATGGGTATTATGGTGAGTTTCCTCCATACTGCTTATAGTGTGCCTCTCTTTCTCTTGGTGTGAAACTCTTAAGTATTCGCCTTTCCTCAGACTGAAATGTGGTATTGATTCATTTTAAAAGCGAAGTCGAAAGAGTCTACAGGCTTATTGACCACCCCATAAGCGATCAATAGAAGCGAGTATTGTTATAGCAGTGTATCAACATAGCGGCTGCAGCCTACAGGGAATATAAGAGGCGCTTTCTGGTTTTAAATTCATCACCATTTTACCCTCAAGCCGAAGCTTTTAGCCTGAGCAGAAGGTGCAGTCCTCAGTCTCTTTGTTTGAATGGCTTATGTTCAGTTTACGTTTACCCACTCTCTTAAGCAGAGATTTCTGTCAAAAATGCAGAAAATTTGCATTCAATATATAGAAATAAATAGACATGCAGAAAGTACAGGAGACGTTTTGTCATGAAACCACAGATGGGGAAAACCGTTTTTTTCTTTTCTTTTTTTTTCCTCTTTTTGTCATTTCTTCACAAGAAATGCGAACTAAAACCTTCACTTCAGAATGCAAATCGAACGGAAATATATAATTGTCTTTGCACACACATTATTAAATGCTTACTAATTGTTTTTAAAATTTATTTAATCTCTCTTAATATCGCTCTAATAAAATGTGTTTTCTTTTAACAGAACTACGAACTAATGGCTGCTTCATGACTGTATTGATATTATTATACATAATAAAAATTTATATTAGACATAAGCTGTTTTTGTATTACACGTAAACAGTGTAAGTATATTATTTTTGTGCTATTGAATCGGTTAGAATTACTTAGTTTGCTTTAATAAAGCTTCATTATGATATTACAAGATGACGGAACCACAGAGTTTTGTTTTTTTTAATTAGTTAAATTTTTTTTATTGAAAAGGTGTTTTAATAAGAATTTGCCTTAAAATCCCAGACTCTGTTCAATCTGGCAACCCTGAGCAGGTGGCTGTTTGAATAGGAGTAAAAGGGTACGGCATAGCATCTTTTTTTATCGTAGTCTTAAAAAATGAAACACTCCCTAATGAACGAAGAGAAGGTTTTTGAATAAATTTCCTACAGGTCCAGACTGCCAGCCAGCCTGCCCTCTCTCACTTTCTTCTCTGTAATACATGCAACAGAAAAGAAGCTAGCTAGCACTCTAGAGCAGAAGTGAGTTTATTTGGATGAGGGTGAAATCTTGCTGTCGCCTAGAATCACGGGGGTCTCGCAGACTGTCCTGAATCTCAATCTCCATGGAATACTGTGTGCATGAACAGGGGCTTATACAACTTTGACTTTGTGATTACATAAAACTTGTTTAAAACGCCTACTGTTTTTTCAAAGGGTCAGTTCAAGCTGTTGTCCTGTTTTACGAAGACGCGCTTTCTAGCAGGGGTGTACTGATACAGTCAACTCACAATTCGATTCGATGCTGGACTCAAAGTTCGACTCACACTGATATTTTTTACAAAGTAAGACTGAACAATGAATGTGACCTTTCTGTCATAAGTGAACAGTCCACAACACACAGTGTGAACTGCGCAAAATTCTTTCTCTGCATTTAACCTATTCACCAAGTGAAGCAGCGGGCAGCCATGAATATCATACATCATTCACTAATGAAACTAGAGCTGGAACATGGAGGGGGTGATCTATGACATGACTGTGCTGTAATGGTTTCTTTAATGGCTCTGGTTTAATACTATAAACCATGCAGTTAGATCAAACATCATAATTGATAAAATGCTTAATCTCCGCAATGCATTGTCACATGTCCACGCTGTGTGTTATCACATTTTTCGCGTTGTAATATCGCAATACTTAGAAGCATCATTACGGCACTGGTTTCCAGGCTACAAGCGCCTAATTGAGGAAGAAAGCGAGTCTTTTAGTCTCTGGTTTAAGCAGCGTCTCTGTGGTGTTAGCGCATTACTGGCCGTGCTGATGTGGGTTATTGGAGAGAGGTGCCGTGGATATTGATCGAAAATCCTCAGTCTGTCAGCAGCTCGGTCAGCACTCAGACAGTGCGCTTGAGGTGCAGAGAGGCGGCTCTCGTTCGCTCGCCAACACGTCTCCCACACCCACCCCTGCAATAATATCCTCGGCCTGCGATGGCCCAGGGGCACGTTTGGACGATTGTTTATACCAGGGGTTCCCGATATCAGAGCAAAAACTGCATTTTGTAAGGACTGTCTTGTTGAACATAACTGATTCCACTCATTAACTATTTAAGTTCATCGTTGACAGGGTCAGGTGCGTACAGTCGAGAAACAAAGTAATGAGGTCCCCAAGGGAATTGTGCACCTCTGGTATATCGCACACAGTCTAGCCTAGTTTTAATGCAACAAATGACAAACAATGCAAAATTTCCTTTCTACAAAGCAAGACAGTCAGCTTGCTGCCCTCTTGTAATTCTAAACACAGCTACCAGATAGGCCCACATTTTCCATGGAATTACTCCACCTGTGTCAGTGAGTTATAAGTGAAATAATTGTATAAGATTGCACTGTTTTGGTAATCAGTCATAAATAACCTTCCTCTCCTTGGCCTTTAAACAGTAGCCACACACACACACACACACTCCTGTCCAATAATCTGATTGCCGAGTGAGTGCTTGTGTTTTCAGTGTGGTCTTAATTTATCAATTTGCCATGTTAATCTCATTTGGGCCTGGCCATTGCTTTGCTGTGCTCATATTACTATACCATCATATCCTGCTATCGTCAGAGTGAGCAAACAGACTGAATCCGGTTTACTGGCACAGGTACATTGTGACTGTCGTTCCACACACCCGTTGATCTGACCACGCTTCACACACAATCACTACTGCTGCAAGAATGGGCAAGCTTTACAGAACCCTGGCAAGAATCTCTTTCAAACTAGTCTCTGCCTCAGTCGCTCACCTACATAGACAGAGGCTCTGATATCTGTTGTATGTTGTCAGGATTTTGCCAGCTGCGCTCTGATTGGCTGTAGGCCCTTTTGTGCAACGGTCTACATCACTCTTAAGTGAAACAAAGTTTGTTTGTCCAGCTAAATCCGAGTCAGGATTAGTGAACAGTAGCTTTCACTGTACATTGTGAGGGGGAAAATGAGCTTTTCAGAGCAAGATGTATCTACGGGATTGAGAAAGTTGGTGAAAAGCAAGAGTTTTTCTTAATTATTATGAAGTAAGCACGACCTCATTGCGTGTTTGCTGACAGACCACTGTGCTTCCTGTGGGACTGTTTGTGGTAACACTGTTCAAGATTACCTCCCTTTTATAAGTCTTTGCCAGAACAGCGAGCTGTTTTTGGTCGTTGAATTTCCTTTTCCTGCAACAGTTGGTGGTCTGGCAAGGTCTAACATGTGAGGTTACATTTGCTATAATGCTAAAATGCAATACAATGTACTTTTGAGTTTCATCAGTACTTCTACATCTTGAAACAACGGCAAGTATAAAAGCCATTTACAAAAAAACCTGTGAACAGCCAGGGTATAGTAACTGCTTAAACTGACTAGATGTTTAAAATTTATTTGCAGTTAATGTTTTCTCGTGTTCCTAAAAAAATTGCACATGTGGATTTTTTTTTAACTGTTATTTGCTGGTGTGTATTCATAGCAGTTTGTTTGTAAACATCAATATAAACAGTGCTGTGACACATGTATTATGAAATCATTTTTAAAGCATGTTATGTTTTTTCTATATCACCCACAAAGATCCAGTCTAAAATGTTGACTGTCTCTTCTGTCCAATGTCTTTGCAGTACTATGAGATGTCCTATGGACTCAACATTGAAATGCACAAACAGGTAAGGGTGTGTTTCTCTGTTGATGAAACTCAGCATGTCCCTTCTCTTCTGTTCTCTCTTTTGTTCTGTCGTCTCCTCCTCTTTTTACCCCCCCAAAGCCCCCTGTTTTGCATTGAGGGGGTGTCTTAGGTGGGTTATTGTTGGAGCCAAACAGTTTTCGTTTGGATGATTTCCTTCTAGTGTTACCAGCAAATGCTTAGTGTCTGGGTGTGCTTGGTGGGAGGGCTTGTATTTGTCTCTTTGTGAGGACCATATGTCAACATAATAATGATATGAATACAAGAAAGTCTGCACAAATGTGGACATTTTTAAGGTACTCTCAAGGAAATATGCTGTTTTCACCATGAATTAAACTTTTTGGGTGGGAACAACTGAGGTGAACATCGTTTAGGTGTATGTGTGTCCTCAGAAATACAGTAATGCCAGACTTTGTGTGTATGTGTGTATTTAATTACAGTGTTGTATTCTTTCCTCAGGCTGAGATAGTGAAGAGGCTGAATGCTATCTGTGCTCAGGTGTTGCCCTACTTGTCCCAAGAGGTACCAACTCATCACTGTCACCACTGCGACACACACATTTAATGCCGTGGATACATATTTAAGCTCTAAAGTCACACATTGAATTAAAGTATCTGAAAATAATGACACTAGTGTTCCTCAATACAAAGAGGCAGGTAGCTCAACCAATATTTCTTTATTACTGTAATAATACTGATAATATACATTTGTTGAGTGTGAATTTGATGATTCTTGAAGATGGTTTGAACACTAACTAGGACTTTGACTCAGATTTGTGCTTTGAAGAGCCCAAATGAAAGAAACATGGAGAGGTGTGTCTTACATTATTGGAGAAGCTTTCTTGCGTAGGCATTAATGGAAGGAAGTCTGATTCATTTCACCTCTGCTTTTAATGAAATGAATGAATTACTCTTTGTTTATACCATTGTGTGTATGGCTTTAGTAATTGTGGAAAGGTTAATGATGATGATGATGATGATGATGTTAATTTATTATGCGTGATAGGCTCATTTCATGGGCTAAATTCCTTTTACCATCATTTTGGGTGTGCAGCATTGCAATGATATTACATTTGCTAAAGAATACATCCTGATATGTTTATAACTTGGCACTCAACGTGCCTGTATTGTCTTGGGGCTTGACCTCTACAACCAACACTGGGAGGGTGAAGGCTAACTGCCAGTTCTGTTCCTTCACCTAATTGATGCTAATCTTGGCTAGCATTGTGCGAAAGGGAGATGGGCTATTCTTCCCACCCCGAGAGGGCGATTCCAGTGGAGCTGTCCTGGATTCATGCCCACGAGTGGCTGTGACACCAGTGGAGATCGAACTCGTGATCTGTGGTGATCTTGGATGTTGACATACTCCACTTCCAGACCAGAAAAACAGCAGAATTGTTCAAAGAGTTCACTGCCTTTAAAATGGTTTTTCCTAACTCCAACTCCTGGCGACTGCCTGTCGCAACACATCTGATCCCTCTTTAAAGGCTCCATAATCCTCTGATGAGCCTCTCTAAAAGCTGCCTTACAGAAGGTTATTGCATAAAATGGCAGTGGATGTGCTGCCTGATACCTGAGAACTTGTGCTATGGTAGCTATGAGAGATCATGGGCAACATACATTCATGGAGTGATACATACCTGTATGCTGTAAGTTATAATAGTGCCCTAAATTTCCCTTATATTCCCTTTACTGTCATTTTTGAATAGTAAATAAAATGGCTTGATTTGTTCCTTTCACCATCGTTGTTTCAAATGTGAACTCACTGGGTAAATGCATGCTTGCCATATTTTGCACTTTTTTTTCATCGTACTTGTGTCAGAGAAATATATTAACGTGTGTGTGTGTGTGTGTGTGTGTGTGTGTGTGTGTGTGTATAACACCCACAA